>JADGJH010000296.1:0-21972 GCA_027596945.1 Physocladia obscura
GTATAAGAATTGATAAAGTGATAGAGAAAATATAGAAGAATAAGATGTCACTTGAAGCAGGTTTTGATTGTTTTTGGTTCTTGAGTTATTGAGTTTAGAACGGCCGAAAAAATGTAAATAACAACAAAATAGAAATACCATTGTTATAAATATCCGATAATAGCTCAGTTGGAAGAGCATCTGACTGTAATGGTACCAGTTATCAGGAGGTCCCCGGTTCGAACCCGGGTTGTCGGACAATGTTTTTTCTTTCGTATTTTATTTTTCAATCGGCGAGTTTGTTAGGGTGGAATGTTTCTGTTTGATATTTTCTGTCTGAAGAGAAAATCTTTTTTTTTTTTACAGCTTATTTTGTTTTACCTCCTGCGAACACTTCCATTATTCACACCATCATTAACTGCACTCAGCAAGGCATTTCCACTACGAACATTCTCTCTGCTGTACTCTTCATTATCCTCACCATATTCGTTTTCTTCAGCACCAATAACATTCTTCCTGGCATTCCACTGCTGTTTGCGTCCAACAACAACCCACGCCACCCATCCGCACATCCACATTTTCCCAGGACTCACAAAAACACTGAGCCAACCGTACGTCCATCCAAAAAACCCAAAGTAAACAGTCCCGAGAAGCCATAGCGTGAAAAACGCACCCGGTGCAATCTGCGCAACAGTTTTTATTACCAAGTTCACGAGATTAGATAGCAACCAGGTGGTGCTGGATGTCTGTGGTGTGAAGCGTGGCTTGACGCGCGGATGTGGTGGAGCCATATATGCAAGGAGGAGTATTAACGGAAAAACAAATGAAGTGTGTTCCCAAAGTGCTGCGTTTTTTTTTTCGTTACAAAACACATTTTAAAAAAAAAAATTATATATATATATAAATAAAAAAAGTTACCAATCTGCCAAGTGTCCAAGATTGGCACCCAGCCAGCAGTTCCACTGAACCAAATACCGTATACATAAAACAAACCAACACGATCGGACGCGTTTACTGCGCTTGGAACAAGGTTTCCAACAAACCATGGCCCAACAAGAAGATAGTGGAAATAAATGTAAAATGGAAAATAGAGTTCAAAACTTCCTGCAAAATTCATGAATCTCAATGTCCACAGCGTTACCAATCGTTCGAAATGTAACACAACGAGCGAGTTTTTTTCATATCTCCTTGAAAGAAAGCGCATGTGCGGAGAATTTTGAGGAGTTCCTGATTCCATATTGTCTAATAAATTTGATGCTGAAAAGCTTGTGCGTAACGAAGGCTGAAATGTCAGTTTGTTAAGAATATCCAGCCGCTTGGTGTGTGCCGCACGGTATGCATTATACGAACCGTTGATGATCATATAATCAACAAAGATCTTAGGAATTAGGAGCAATGCCATTATAAACAAATGTGCAAATAAAAAGAGTCCCTTCAACTGTATTTTTTAAATCAATTGGAGTTAACTACGACAAAATAATAATAATAGAAACTAACCAAAGCTTCAAAATTCGCTGCTATTATCCAACCACCTAAACCACTCCCCATACCGTATTCTTTGGCTCGCTTACCATCCACTCGAAACACAATCTTCACTTTTCCAACAGTACCATCTACATCCACGGCCTCAACTTCCATAATATGATCCTTTCCATCATCCCACTTCTTTGGTTCCCACGCACAAACATATAAGGGCACATGATTATCAGTTTCATTGATTGCACGCACATCACTCCAAGGCTTTGTTGTCCCAACAAACTGTATGCCACCAACATCCGCACTATAAACACGCCCATCAATCACCACAGTCACATTCGCAGGATCAACAGCACCTCTCTTTGAATCAAACGCATAAATCAAAATTCGAATATGCGAGCTCTCCAATATCGCACCAACAGGTTCTCGACCAGCCCCAAGCGCGTACCGCGCATCACGCGGATTTGTAACAATAATCAACGGCGCTCGCGTCGCATTTGCATCTGGCGCGTGTACTGTATAAGAGTCTGCGGAAACAAGGGCTGGGATATTTGGAATTGCAAGAGTCGTGTCCACGATTGAAACAAGGTTGTTGTCGATCGCCACGACGCGGTACATGGCATTGTCTTTCATATCACCGAGCTCGAGTTCGAGAAACTTGGTGCGCTTGTGGAACGCGTGCATAGTGAGGCCGCCAATGAGCCTGTGGAGGTGGCCGTTCAGCCAAAGAGAAACGTGTGGAGTCAGGTCAGAGAGTGTCCGACCGTCATCGGCGGTCGCAAAAACGGTGGTGCTGGTGGGGTAGTGGGTTGTAATGAATGTATGGGCATGGTTGTTTTTGGTGCTGTTGTCAACAATGGAAGCCAAACTTGTCATATCGGTGATATCAAGGGTGCCAAAAAAGTTGATTGGACGGGACATTCCTGCAGCAGGGCATGCATCAAGGGCAGCAAAAGTATATGTTCCGAACGATTTAATATGGTCGTGGATATATCCTTGCCGCCGTGTTGCTGACATACGGCCATATTCGCTATGCTCAAAATCAACACCAACGTTGAAACAATCATGATTTCCTGAAATTTTATTCGTGAGTACTTCCCGGAACAAACTTTATTTCAAGAAAGCTTGCCTCGTTGGTCAAAGAAAAACTCGCCATTGTTTCGCTCAATAATTTTAGATTCATTCAGAAGCTTCTGATACGCGAGCCATTCGTCAATATATTGCTCAGATATTAATTGCGACGGAGATTTCGCGTCGATCAAGTCTCCAGTGAGCAGTAAAAGATCCGGAGAGATTTTTGGTAGCTCTTTTTTCTTCGTCAGTAAGTGCGAATTGAAAATTGCACAACAACACACCGTTTGATAGAAATGATGAAAAATGTGCAATGCCACCGTGCTTAATATATCGTGAAATATGGACGTCTGAAATTTGACTGGGGGTATTTAATGTTATGTTGGACCAAACAGGGTTTGGACTCCTTTCAGTGTTGAAAAAAAGACGCACATGAAAGTAAAAACGTTGTCAGGCGAGTCTGAAATATGTGGCAATGCCTGCACTAATGCCGATTGCCCTCCTGTTTCAGATTCAGTTGTAACCAAAGATTGATCAATAGTTGCGCGCGATCGACGGTAAAGTCCAGTGAAAGCGTAAGTCCAGCAAAGCAGCGTTACAAACGGCAGAATCAGTGGGCGCACAGTTATCGGCAGAGTTGAAACTGGCAATCCCGAAAACAGCATGAATATTAATATTAACTGGAACTTGAATTGATTGGGAGAAGAAAAAAAAGAGAGATGCACAGGATTATTCGTTCTGCAACAAAGCAAGGCTCGGTCCGTTCATTAGTGTCGAAGCCGTCGGAAGTTGCGGCCCAGCATCTTGCTGCTGCTGCAGCTGATTCGCGTCGCCTGTTCCAAGCTGAACTCGAATCGGGTTGGTGAACGCCGAAAAACGCAAAACTCAAACATCTATGACTGCACAAATAATACTACTTAAATACTGCCAAATAAACTCAGGCGTGCCAGCATCGGTCACCAACCATCCCGTACGCATCTACAGACCCGCAAACACGCCCACTCAGTCTGGCTCCGCGCGGCCAAACCACTGGCGCCTCGATTTTGACACCCAGGACAAGTGGGAGAATAAGTTGATTGGATGGGTTTCAAGGTGCGTGACGACTCCTGGAGAAATCTTTATTACAATGCGACTAATTTGACGCGTTATTGCTGATGACAAATCGAATTGCCCATCCTTCTGAAAAATACAAACCAATTACTCATCATTTACCAACACAATAGTGCTGACTCAGTTCAGGCCCTATCTTTGAAATTCGCAACGAAAGAAGACGCTGTTTTATTTGCCGAGCGCCAAGGATACGAATACTGGATTGATTTACCTAAAGAAAGTCTCTCAAAGCCGAAAGTCTACGCGGACAATTTCAAATACTCTGCCAAAACTCTGCGTCTCATGAGAACAAAGTAACTAGAATTAACTCTGTGACTGCTTTTTTCTTTTCTTTGGTTTCCAAATAAAGACGCGAAAAATGATTTTTTCAAGTTGATTAGCTGATTTTCAAGATTCCCCAACAACTGAAAAAATGGAAAATGACAGCGACAATCATCTGCATGAGGAATTGACGGTTAAAATACCATTAATTGTGGAAGTGCTTGTCTCAGAAGGCACAGAAGATAATGTCAACTATACAAACTCAAAAAGGGTACAGACACCAACAGAGTCAGACCAAATCCCCAAAGCAGCCACCATACCAGAAAGCACCCGATATTCTTTGTCGATAAATAGAAATCGAAGTGGGTCCCTTCAGCAAAAGTCCGAAAAAGAAGCAGATTATGGGAACAAGCAGAACGCAACGACGCTTCCAATTCTTCTTTTCAGTGATGTTGATCACAACCATTTCACTGCAACAGATCGCTCGACTAGTGACATATCTGCTGACGTATCCCATTCGCGGTCTCCATCAACAGCAAAAATGGAAATCAAGGTCCGTGAAAAAGAAAAAGATCTACGAAAAGAAAAGGCGGAGCAGATTCGCAATTTAACTGCAAGACTCGCATCAGCAAAAAATCTCAACTTTTCATCGTCAAAAACAAAAAGTAGCACCGTGTTAAGCGCAAATTACGGCTCCAGTTTTTCAACCCAGGATTCGAATTTTGCTGGAACAGTAAATGTTCATACTCAAGATTACACCCTTCCAAGTAACACTCATTTGGATTATAAACCCCTTCTTTCATCATCGTCTGTTCTTGACCCAAACACTAGAAATTCTCTCAATGGATTTCGAGTTGCTGGAGAAAATAGTAGCAAATCGACTCTTGACCTCCTTCATAGAGCCTCAAGTTATAAAAGCGGTTTCGTAAAACCTCAAAACGAAGCCTTTATTCGTCATGACTCATTCAAATACAGTGGGTGGAATGATAAAATGATTCCGGGACTAGCATCATTGAATGAAGCAAGCGTAATCGAACCATGGCATGAAAATTCTCCAGAAAAATTGATTAACGATATCCAAGCCGAAAGCAGTACCAATTTGAAATTCACGCGTAAACTTCCGACAAGTCGAGCTAAAGACCAACAAATTGAGTCTGGTTCCGTGTCACTGGTTCCATATCTCGTAGTTGGTAATAATCAATCAAATATTGAACAACTACAAGAACAACAAAGAAAACTTACTGACATGACTTTCGAATCTCAGCAAAGTTTTATTCCGCGTTTAATAGGCAAAGTTGTTGAGAGATCTCAAATCGAAATAATACCATTATCTTTGGTTCAAACAGAACAGGTCAATAGCAAATATTTAATAAAAAATACTTATAGTTTAGTAAACTCACACCCATCAAGCGACATAACTTCGATTGAATCAACTGGAAAATTAAAACTACTCAGACCACAGACAGTGCCATTAAAGAAATTGAATCACTCGAATTCAACAAGAACATCTAAATCCGCGAAGACTGGCAGCATGCATAAAGTAACCCTAAAAAGGCAGGTTCAGACAAGTGATGGTCCGGGAAAAAGGGTAACTATTCTCACACAAAAAGGATTTGGATCAGAAAGTAAGATTATTTTTGATGCTTTATATTTTGTTTTCTTAACTGAAATTTGTTACAGTTCGCAGAGACAAATCTCTGGTTTTTACAGATCCCATGACAGCAATTCTCTCAACTCACATTAACAAATTAGCCAAACGCCGAGCCAGTACTGCAATCATCTCTCAAGCATCAAATGGCCCAAATTTACCTTCTCTTGAATCTCGTCCAATTACAACTCTCCTCAAAAATAAACTCCGTGACCCGGCAGCGCTGACTCCGAACGCATATGCCGCCATACGTCAAGCACAAGCCGATGCAACTTTAAGTGCATATTCACAGCCATTGCCAATTACAAGATATATAGAGCAAGCGCAAAAACGGCCGTCACAACACGCGCAAAAACTTCGTGGTTTGCGTGCTCAAAGGGAGTTGACGTTGCAAGAAGCGTATTTGGGAAATCCGGCAAAGTGGTTTATCAGCAAACATGCGCAGAATGTTGTTAAAGGTGGCTGGGAGAAAAGTTTGGTGTTTGGAGGTGCTGTGCAAGGCCTTGCACCAACTTTTAATACAAGTCGGCCCTCTCATGAAGTTTATGGCAGGCTGGGACAAGTACACTGGCAAGAAAATTCGATAAGAAACGACGATGATTTTATAGAAGAAAGTGCGATCCAGATTCGAGACGGTGCAAGTGCTGCTGGAGAAACAAGGCAGGTCTTGGATGAATTTTTGAAGAGAAATCGGATAAACAGGTTGTCTGCCGCAGTGCAAGAGAGTCAATTTGAACACCGAAGCAGTTTATCAAAGTCAAAACAAGATGCAATAAAAGAGTTGCGAAATGCAACGAACCAAATTGAAGGAAATCGCTCGCAAAGACGAGTTTCTTTGGGAGGTGGCTTCCTCTACACTAAAAACAAACAAGCTGAAAATGAGAATCAAGTCCGCAAAGGAAAGTTTAATGAAAATGAAGAATTTGTTTTGGAAGCACAGCATAGTTGAAAATAAAGAAACAACTTTTCAATCATCTTTTCCACGCTTCAAAAGCTTGCGGATTTCAATATACGTCAGTTTCGATGTAAGCACAGGGAATACGCCAAAAACCCATCGCACATAAATGTCCTCTCTGCCCAAAGCTAAATGCCGGAGATATGTGATAAGAATTACGGACGAATAAGTTCCAAGAGCTGTTCCGAGATGCCACCATAGGTGAAATTCCAGCAAGACTCTTAATGGATAACCAATATTAACCCGAACACCTCTCAAAGTCTCGCAAAAGTTGTTATCAATCCCCCAAATAGCGAATCCGGCAAGAAAAGAAAATGCGCCATAAACATAAATTTTCCATAGATTAGAAATTTTAGTTGCATGTTGCGAATAATTGGATTTAATGTAGCTGATTTGAACTGGAGGAAGAAGGAATAATATTGCAGCAAGAATTCCATATGCAACTTCATGAAATACAGGATTATTGAGGTACAAATACATCGCAGTAACAACGGCAGCATAAACAAATAACGCAAAAGCAAGAAGTCCATTATTTTGGTTCGACTCTGGAAAAACGCGAAGATCAGCCCAAACAAATACACAAGCTCCCTGTACCATCCATGAGCAGAATTAAAAAAAAAAAGGAAAAAAAAGACCAAATTTACATAAATCATAGGCAGTTCATCCATCATTTGAGTTTCAAACCTGTATTATGATTTAACTGCTGACAAATTCATCAATGTCAAGTATTCGGGGAAAAGTCCCTTTACCATAATGACCCATGAAAGAGAAAAGAACCAACTCCGATCACAATTGTTGCGTATATGGAGAGAAAGGTACGTTTTTCATTAATCCCGAGATACGTGATGGAAAAAAGTGCAATCAAACTGAAAACGACATAAAACAAGTTGCTTGTGGAGTTCCAAAACTCTGCTATGTACTTCGAGACAATGTAGTTTTCCTCACACCAGTCGAGCGTACTGGTTACTGGACCCCAATACCCGTTATTTCCTGCAGGTCTCAAGCCAAATCCCATCTAAACACTTTTTTCTTCTTTTTTCATTTCATTCAGAAACTCAAACAATGTTTAATTATGATTATCAAAGAATGTCTTAGGCAGTTTTCTTTTGTTCACTCTTCGCAAGATCTGCAATCTGCTTTTCGTTCAAACGCGAAATTAGCACCGGGAAAATTCCACCAGCCCAGCGAAGCTCGATATCATCGCGGCCCGTTGCCAAACAACGCATGTAAGTTACCATAACAACGGCCGCGTACGATCCGATTCCTGTTCCAACATGCCACCAAACGTGCAACTCAAAAAGAACGCGTAAGGGATATCCAACCTCTTTTCTGATAGCACGAAGTGACTCACAAATATTATTATCGACGTTCCACAGAAAAAAGCCTCCGAGATATGAAATTATATCATACCAATAAATTTTCCAAAGTCCTTCAATTCGATTGGAATATTGCGGATAATTATTCTTGATGTGGTAAAACTGAACAGGTGGTAGAAAAGTGAGAATAGAGACTAGTAGGCCGTATGATACTTGATGAAACACTGGGTTAATAACATATAGATATGTAGCTGTGACTACAATCGAATACGCGGTGAGCGCAGCGAATAGCACATTGTTGTCTTTGTTTGTTTCAGGAAAGACTCTGAGATTCGCGAATACGAGAACGCAGGAGCAATAAATCATGGGCAGCTCGTCCATCATTTGAGTATGGAACCTTTGAGTTTGGTTTTGGGTGCAGTTAAGTTTCAGTTCATAATAATAAAGTTTCAATGGATCATCGGTACTTACAGCAGCGATCCATGGAAACAAAAAGAACCAAGTCCAACGATCGCAAATCCAGCCATTGACCAATATGGGCGAGATTCTGTGATTCCGAGCTTAATAAATGATCGTATGGCAAACGCGCATAAAGCTAAATACACGGCGTTGCTTGTTGAGTTCCAGAACTCAGCTATATACTCCGAAACTATGTAATTCTCTTCACACCAATCAAGTGTGCTTGTAACGGGCCCCCAACGGCCAGTGTTTCCCGCCAGTTTCAATCCAAACCCCATTGTAATTTGACTGAAAAATAATATAGGTTCACTCAAATAGAAATGCAAAAAAAATTATCCAACTTCAATTCAGCGTATGCCCTTCCTTTCAAACTAATTTTGAACGATTGTTTACAGATGATAAGACAGGAAAAATACCATGAATCCAGATCAGCTGCACATCCATCCTATCCAAAGCCAACAGTCTCAAAAACACCATTAACATTACACAGGAATATCCACCCAAAGCAACAAATAGATGCCACCAAACATGAAATTCAAACAAAAATCCAAGTGGCGATCCAAAGAACTCACGTGCACTTCTCAAAAAGTCGCAATACGTATTATCAACTGTCCAAACAGCCACACCAACAGCATAGCAAGAAATTGCGAAAATATACAATCTCCATAATGACGGAATTACTGCAGCATGTTGGCGGTATTTTCTTTGCAAATGTTTAATTTGAATGGGAATCAGTGCGATAATCGTGAAAATAAGCAGGCCGTGGGAAAAGGCAAGGAAGGCTGGATCCTTCCAGTAAAGATAAACTGTTGTGACAAAAAGACTATATACAATGAATGCAACTGTTAAAAGAACGCGTCTGTCGCTGCTCTCAGGGAATGTTTGAAGAAGGGAAAACACAAGGATGCATCCGTTCTGCAAGAATTTAAGTTGTATTCAAAAGCAATTTAAAAAACCTACATAAATCATAGGCAACTCATCCAACATTTGCGCATTAAACCTTTGGTTTTTGTTTAGGATGTTTTTTTGTTTTTTTTTTCAGTTCACAAAATAGTAATCAATAATGACAATGAATATGTTATTAAATACCACATCGTTCCATGAAACATCATTGATCCGATTGCAACAACGACCAAACTTCCGAACGCCCAATAATTGCGAGGTTCATACGCCCCAATTGCAGTTAGATTTGAGGAACCGAACCAAGCAAGTACGATAAAAGCCAGATTAGACAGACAATTCCAAAACTCTGCTACGTATTCCGTGATAACGTAGTTTTCTTCACACCAATCGAGTGTACTGGTGGTTGGCCTGAACCCTAGATTTTAGACACCGTAGTTTGAATACAAGTATATTCCCTCACCCCCAAAAGCCATCTCTTCCAGCTGTGCCACCGGGCCAAAATGAGTATCCTCCAGTCATTTTTTTTTTGTTACAGTCAACTTTTGAGATCAACTTTTTGACGATTACAAAATCATTGATTTCCCGACAAAACTAAACAAGGAAACCAAGCAGAAGAGATTCGGAGATAATCGGGAGACAATATTCAACAAAAAATGACTTCAGTTCAATAAATCCATGAGTTTATTGAAGATTTTCAAACATTTGTTTTAAAATTCAGTACTAGTACCCATTCCGACACACTCATGCGGACGCTTACATAACTAATATTTGAGTGATTATAATAGTGTCAAATTCGATAAAACAGCAAAAATTACCATCAATAATAGATTCGAAAAAGGCGTGCTTTCCATCCAACCAATGAATTTTAGACCTGAAATAGGAAATTCAGCAGTGGAAGGAATCATAGACATAAATACCTGGACAAGCCAGCGTTGGCTATAGAAAGCATTTCCCTCATGTACTTCAAAATGAAGTTTTCGTTAATAAACTTTATTCTCAGACAGATTTTTCACTTGAGATTTTGCTTGTGTAATCTGACAGCCAGTGAGCACCACCAAATCCATGGGCGACTCTGTCGCGAGAAAGCTCCTGATTACTTGTGTTAATTAGGTGTTTTCTGCGGCCCCAGTCTGTGTTGTGAACTTTGCGGTAATGAAGATCAGCGAAAAGTGGCAGTTACTTGCGAGGCCGTCAACAAGAGAAGCGGACTATTATGGACCGAGAACATGAATCGATGACTTACCTTTGAATTAAGCATTACACCTGCTTGCATTACTTTCTGGGACACATTTTGAGAAAGAATTGAGAAATTTATGTGATGGCTTCCAGCTATGCTCTTGTCATCATAGTTCACTTATTTTGTTGTTCTTTGCCACAGATACTTCCAAGATCTTCCATGAGCGGATTACAGTTGCTTGAGCTAACGCGCGATGCCAATGGTTTCAGGTGGGCTGCTAAAAGGGAGGACGTAGATTAATGAAAGGTGCCAAAAAAAATCCACGTCATGCACAAATTGACCACTCTCCAAAAAGTGCTTATTGCTGCTGGGACCGTCGAAGCGACTGGTCATGTCTACGTCTACAATATGAAAAAGGAGCATGATAAAATGCATCCTGTCGACGTGCAAATCACGGACAAACATGGGGTTCCGCTGTGGTACCATGAAATCAAGAATCGCTCTGAACTTTCCGAGGGCGACATTGGAAAAACTGCGGTAGAGGAGTGAAATAATAGTAATAAATCAAAATTGCGCAAGCTACTTCCTCTTGACTACAAGTTTTACTCAAATTCCGTGGTTCTAAAAAAAACGAATATTGTATCAACTCAGCAATATCCTTGATATGCAGTGAGTTGCTAAAAAGCTTATACTGCTGCGCGGTGGTGACACCGCACGAAAACACAAAGCGCAAAATCTCTGGGCTAACGATGGAAGTGGTATTGTCAAAAGTCAGCTGGGTGACATTTTTTTATTGATCGTGTAAAACAAATGATATGTTTCCTTGGTGTTTCCTCACATGTCTTTTCCTCATTTGCACAAACGACCCTGACAACTTCACCATTTTGGTCTTGTCCGTTTTCGCGACAGTCGCCGAGTACACTGATTTGCTCTCACAATATCAAACTGGAACCCTTGCTGACGGGGATAGGTGTTAAATTATTGATACACAAACTTTATTGTGAATACAAACATTTTCTTTACTTGCTTCCAGACACTTGTACAAGTTTTTTGCCAAAATTGTTTTTGTTGCTATTTCTGCTATTTAAAACACAAATGCTTTCACAAATCATTTACAAATACTTTCACAAGTCTGTCAAAGTTTCTAAAAATTTGTGAATCACAAATAAAATTTACAAAATAGATGCAAAACGAATAGCAGCTGTGGCAAAATTTACCACAGGAGGGCAAAACAGACTGCGTAATGCCAGCACTTCACCCAGAGGAAGAAATACTAACCAGTGCAGCACCCAAGCATTTATCAGGTGAAGGATCACATTGCTTTTGTTGTTTCTTTTATTTTAAAATAAACAACTAAATGAAGTTTATTGATTAAAATAAAATAAGACAACAAGTGCAGCCTGCTCCATTGCTTGATGGATGCTTGGGCACTGTTGAAGTCAATTGTGTAATAGTATATTGGGAATGGACGTAAATTTCTGTTAAGTTGTAGAAAAGTAACTGGTAGCAGTATTGGCTTGAATCAACTAATTCAATACTTCATGTCTCAGAGCTAAATGACAAAAGTTGAGATATAGTTGGAGTTGAAAGTTCAACACTTAATAAAAACTTCTTTTATTTAAATGACTAATGATAAAATGAAGGAAAGAGTTGGGTTTAAATAGTTTTTGGAGAAGAAAGAAAAATAATAATAAAGAATAAAAGACACTTCAAAAGAAAATTAGTTTGAAAGTGGTTGGAAATTGCTTTGAAATTGTTTGAATTGTTTTGAATACTTGAAACTGTTAGATGGCTTGAAGAAAATTAGATTGAAGATCTAATTTACATCAATTGTACAGGTCAGTCCTGCTTCTCTTGGGTGAAGGGAAACCTTATAAAGCTTGAGAGGAGATCAGATATTAGAAGGTGGAATTAATCTTTATTTGTAAGATTATGTTTAAAAAAAAAAAAAGAAACAATGCCATTCTTGTACCATTTATTTGGATTTCGAATTCCTACTTTAGATTTAAAGTTTCAAAGATAAAAAAATTCAAAATAATGATACAAATTCATTTTCTTTGCAAAAGTGATAATGCAATGGAAATGGAATTATGCATACCATCAACTGCTGCCTAGCCTTGATGATGACACATTACAGAATTGTCTTTTTGTCATTGCCTTCAGTTTTTCAATATGCTGCCTAAAACTTTATTGCAAGAACTTTCACACAATGTTAAAGTTTTTCCTTGTTAGTCTTGGCCTTAGATATGAGTAAATCCCCAACCTTGGTTTGTTTATAACCAGCACATAACCATCCTTGGAACTGTCATGGAAATTTCAGGTGAGCATATATCTTCTCTGTTTGACTTCTGTGTTTGTGCAAAAGAATGAATTGTCTTGTTTGTTTTTTTGTTTACAAGCACCGACACAATAACAGATATAATTGCAATATTATTCACAGTTGTAAATAATGTATTGAACAATTCTGTTATACTGCTGTGTTTTATACTCCATAGATGGAATTATGGTTCAAGTAGCTCTGTAAATTTACTGCATGTTTTAGGTCATGGTCGTGCAATAAACAAACAACAGTTGCCATTTCTTCATTCTCTGTGAAAGGATGAAATAATATGAATAATGAGTTTATACCTTGATTATTGGTCTTTGTTTAATAATAAAATAAAAATGTGAAAGTTATCATATTATAGCTGGAGGATAAGTCAATCATTCCTTTTATGTTTATAGGAATAAAAATGATATTAGGGTTTATTTTGGTTTGTTTTTTTTTGATCTACTCCACCACAGAGTAATGCAAACTTCACTCTCATTGTCTGTTTTGCACTGCAGTGACAAATTATGCAACTGCAGTTTGTTTTAATTCTTTGAAAATGACTGGGCATTTTGAAAAATAATAAACAAATAATAAAAATCCCCACTTTCATTGATTTGTTTTAAATTTTAATTTGAATAAAAATAATAACAATAACTTTTTATTTATTATTTTAATGCATTACTTGTTTTGTTGCACTAATTTTTCACCACAGAGACTGTGAACTTCAACAAGTACTTCTATTCAACAACTAAGTGTACACTGATGTGAAAGAGGTTATATTGCTAGTTTTATTTATTTGATTGAAACTGCAATTGGTCATCAAGTTACGGAACTTATTTACAGGACTGTTTTTTTTTTCTTTTCAGATTGATTGTTGCTTTTTAATCTGTGGCCCCATCCCATTCTATGCACTTTGTCTGGTTATCTTATAAGATACAAGCAGAAGCAAGAGCGGTGGAATACAACTTTTTTGCAATCAACAGTTGTTTTACAAAATTAAAAGAAGAGTATGTACCATTTTTTGGATCAGAAATAATAGATAATTCAATGTAAGAAAAAAACACAATCAAACTGAAAAAGAAAAACCAAGAAAAAAAAAAGTAGATTTGCCCATCTTCCAATTAATAGCAATACAAAGAGACAAAATATTGTAAAAGACAGAGTGCTGGAAGAGGAAAGCTCAAAGCTGGACAAAGTAAGTGGCTATGCCTTGGAAGATGAGGACGATGGAACCACTAGCAGCGTATTGTGCTAGGTCAGAGTTGGGCAGGTAGCCAGACATGTTCATACCGGCCATGTTCATGGCGTCAGCGGGGCTTGTTGAGGAGGCCAGGTCCGAGGACTGCATGTCTTGCAGACCCAATGCGCACGCAGCGAGGCCAGTAATGTAGATGGCGTTGCCAAGAAACGCGTGGTACTTGCGGGGGGCGCCGGCAAGCTTGGACACGGCCTGGATGATCCACAAGGAGAGCACGACGATGCCGACCCAAGAGTGCGGCGAGTAGACGTGGAAGTAGGGGAACACAAGCGGGTAGCCGGACAGGTTCTTGTAGTAGACGATTGCAACGAGACCCAGCATGGCAAACACAATGCCGATGCTGTGCAGCGCAATGTGCACCAGTATTCTGACGCGGCGCGCCGCGAAAGCCCCAAACACAGGCACAGGCGACAGTGTCAGCAGTGCCTCCTGGGTGCACACAAGCACAAAGATAGTCATCCCCAACGCATGCAGCCCAAACAGATCGCCCTCCTGAAGGCCCAGTCCACCCTCCGCCTCGTAGATCCACAGAAACAAGATCACAATAAACACCACGGTAAACACACGCGCGAGGCCCCAGTTGACCCAGTTGATTGCTTTGCTTTCTTTGCCTTCTCTTCGGCGCGTTTCGACGTTCGTGTTTCCGTTTGTGTTGAGCTCAACCGCGGTATCAACCTCCTCAGATGTCTTGAATTCGACCATTCTTTGCTGTTTGTGGCTTGTGTTTTGGTGCGTGTTTTTTGCAGTTTTGAGGCAGTTTTGCTGCATCTAACCCTGGTAAAAATTTTCCAGTATTTTTCTGACTGTATGTTACATGCTCATAAGAATTCGCTGAATGCGTTGCGCTGTTTCTACCGTCATATTTAATTTCTGCTGCGTCATGTAGAAGTTTAGACCAGATCAGTTTAATGTTTGTTACTTTTGGAGCTTGTATTGTGATATGGTCTCTTATCATGCAATCTCCATCTGAAACCAGGAATTTGAAAAATCTGCAACAGCCCCCTTTTGCTATTGCTCATCGCAGCCGACATTCGTCCGGTAGTTCGTTCTGACGTCACGATTATACTCATGGAGTGGAACTGACGAAGATAACAAAAGTATTTTCAATTCTCTGCTGTTACATGCATATCCGTAGAAACCCTACCTACACAAATTTTACATTGAAGAGCAAAGATCTGTTGGCAAAATTACCTCATCGGGAAAGATCGATTCGCAAAACTATCTCATTACCAACTGAAACACGGAATGAATCAGATCAGTCGCCATGCAAGTACAGTAACAGCCGTGGTTGTAGTTCTCTGTGCGCCGGCAATTGCCGCGCACCCGTTTCGTATTACAAATGACATGGACATGGGCTCTTCGTCATCCTCGTCGTCGTCGTCGTCGTCCAGCAACGCGACCAGTTTGTGCGGATCAATGTACTTGCACCAGGCTATCTGCGACACTGTGCTTTTTGGCTCCTTCGTGCCGGCCAACGGCGGTCAGTACTTTGGTGCGCTGCTGCTGACGGTTATTCTTGCCGCACTCGCCGTGTTCATAGACAAGTCTAAGCGTAGCCTCATCAGGGCCAGGAACACGGCTCTTCTCTCGCAAAATTCTCGGGCTAGTCCCAGTCTGCAAGTGCTGAAATCCGCATCCGCAGCAATAACAAATAACTCCGACGATGCAACTTCAAGCGACAACAACAACTCCGAATACCAAAACAATAACTACAACAACAGCTTACAGAGCAACAACAATAACAACGACTTTTCCAATGAGGATAGCGACATATACTATACATTCATTGTCGTTAAGGACCCGGCCCGTGTTTGGCATCTTTTCGCAAAAACCGTATTGACTTTCCTCAGCGTATTTTTACGCTACATGGTCATGCTCATTGTTATGACTTTCAATATTGGCTTGATTCTTGCCGCATCTCTTGGATTTGCAGTTGCTATGGTTGTCTTTAGCGAAGACGAAATTGGCGGTGATGGATTGAACGAAGTTACGGTGTCCAGTGCACAGTGCTGTGTTTAGCGTACCTTAATAGCTGATGGTACTGGCATACATAGTTTTGTTGATACGAGAGCTAATTCTGAACTGCTTTTTTTATATTTGGTTGATTCTGAAAGTTCCTGTTAAAATAAATATCCAAAAATGATGTAGCCACCACTTCAAGTCTGCAACTAAACTGCAGCGAAGAATACAGCCAAACGACCTGATATGATTGCAAACAACAAGAGTGATTATATTTAAATGATCAACAATTGCTGGAAAGCAGTATCACAAATTCCTTAATTTTACTGAATTTTAAAGGTGACTAAGAAATATTTAGTTAACTACTGGATGAGTATAACCAGATTAACAATTATTTGTAAATTTGGAACAATAATAATTGGAAATACTTCAATCTTTTAATATTCAATTGATTCTGTTGCTGATGGTTTAAATATTTCAGTATTGATAAAATAATTTGCAAGATCAAATTTTTTGTTTTCTGGCGATGACAGTGTGGTATCGAGAAAGTACAGCAGATTGAAGCCAATGAAAATTGTAGGTTTTAATTACAAAAACAATGTAACAATTAAGGTCAACAAGGATTGCAAGAAAGTCGAAACTTTGTGTGATACCTTGAAAATATCTTTCAAAAATCTGAATTTGATTGCATTGGCTTTGGAGTCTTTTGTTATTTGTAAGGACTCAGAATTAATTGAGAGTAATTTTAAACAGATCCACAAAAGATGTCTTTTTTTGTGTCCAGAAAGATTGTGATATCTGATACATTTGATGAACCTATCAACAGTTTGAATTTAAAAAATTTTGATATTAAAAAATACCACTCAGTATAATTGAGTGTATGTAGAGCATTTGTGACAAAATTACGCCATAAGGCCCAAATTTTAGAAATCACTGAAAACACATATTTATTGAGAGGCAAGGATTGGTATTCTGTTCTGGTGCTTGTCTACAGTAATGTGGTTGAAATTTGAACTGATTTTCTTTATGAGATTATTCCCTCAATGACATTAAAGTTAGACTACATTGAGTCTTTCAAGGACCAATTTACTGTAGCCCTTAATGACATGTAAACGCCTATTTTTCCAACAAAAACACTGCATATTTTAAAATAAGTGATGGCTTTTTCAAATTTCAAGTAAGACTTGGACATTGAAATACTACAACGTGAACCCAATCTACTAACAAGTTATTGACAATAGCAACATGTTACCTTCTTTCATGTCACAGTTGCACCTGCTTCATATAGTCAATTCTTGGAGATTTGGAAGGTGCCATGTAGTTGGATCAAAATAAGCACAACCAGTTTTATCTATTGTGATAGTTGTGTTGAAAACACATTTTGTGGATTTTCATCAAAAAATATGCTGAAATATAGTCAAAAAACTATCATTTTTCAATGGAATGAACTAACAGAAAAAATGTAGAAAATTGGAGACAAGTATGCAATCTTCTCATCAAACTTAGAATTGAAGCAAAATTTGATTTTATTCTTTCAACGGCTGAAATTTTATTGTATCTGCCTCCATATAACATTAAAACCTTCATATACCTTGATTTTTTAAAAAGAGTCTATTTACAACAATTTTTCAAACCACAATCCAGTCAGTATTTTAAAATAACAGAAAAATTAAAATTAAATTGTTGATGCTGTTACGAAATTTGCTCATATTTTCCAACTTAAAGAATGCTTTGTTCCTGATTTTGAAGCTGTAAAAAACAATATGTCAATGCTGTATTCTGCATTATTATTTGCAAAACTGTTTCGAAAAAAAATAATTTTTTGTTTTGTTTTGGCCAAAACAAAAACAAATTTATCAACTTGATGATGTGAAACTGTCAATTATTCTCAATAATAAAGAAAGCTTTATGCAAGACTTGAATGAGCAGACAAAAGTCAGAACGAAAGGAGTTGAAGCATCAACAAAAATCAATATGAATCAAAATCCGCAAATTTTGAAGAATAAAAGATGAAATTTCACACTAACTGGAATGAAAAACACAAATAGACTCACAGATTCAATGCTAATTCAAAAAATAAAAAAATAAAGATTGTACCAATGATACTGTTGAATATTTATGAAGTTGGTGATTCTGTATGTACTAAACGTGGATTTAAACAGAACAAAACTGGTTGCACAGTATATCTTCAAATACTGCAAACTAACACAAAAGTTTATCAAGAAATAATTCTCTGATTTGACCTAATAAAAACCCATTCAATGTAGACAATTCTGTATAGTCGCCAAGAATTTAGCAAATCAAAACTAATTATATAGCATACCTTCAAAGATTTTAAAACTACACAGACATGCATGTCTGATTCAAAACAAGGCACTGTTGGATTGTCACACAGCAGGAAATTCTGAGCATCATTATCTGATTACTGGTGGCAAAATCTAGTACTAAATAAAGATTTTGAATCACACAAGAAAATACTGATTAAAGTGCCATTAAAATTGGAAAAATTTTGATTTGAGTTTCTTTTGTTTATTTAATTTTTTTGAGCTTTCTCAAAATAAAAAAAAGTTGAGATTGCCATCTTTTCAGAATTCATTGCCTCATTTGCAAAAATGAACTCAATCCATAATTTACAATTGCTATTTATAACCAAAATAAAACTCAAACGGTTTTTAAATGCTCAATCAAAAATGCAAAGACTCTGTCCCACGTCTTGTCAACATCACCTCCAAATACATGATTCTTTGCATACACATTCATAAAAGCATGTCCAAGGTCTTTGTGAACAAGTACATTACTTTCAAGACTATGAAAACCATGGGCATGCGTGCCACCAAGTTCCTTAACAGTCAAGTCCCAAGTTTTTGCAAGGCGGTGGGCAGTTTTGATGTCACTGAAACCAAAATAATTATTTTTTTCACCAAAATGAGCCTGAACTGGAGTTGTTGCCGGGATTTCAGCAATATCAATGAGTGATGGGCTTGGGATTCCATAAAACGAAACGCATGTTACAGTTGCGATTATAAATTTAAAACTGTCCAACAAATTAAATTGAAAAATAATTACTAACCGTTTAGAGGCCATTTAATTTCAGCCATACGAGCTGTGACAGCTAAACTCAATGCACTAAAATTAAAACACGTCAAAAATTTCGTGATACCCAAAATTTATCAAGCGAATGTTACCCTCCCATGCAAAAACCAATCGAAGCAACTTTTCTGTCTTTGTATATGCTAGCCGAATCTTCGTCCGGCCGTTGTAAATTTAAAGCAAGGCATTGCAATTTTTCAAGTGCGTCTTTCCAGTTCAGATTGTCCATCAAGTGCTTTGCTTCTTCGGCATCGGCTGTAACTTTTCCATTGTACAAATCAGGAACGACTGCCAATGCACCAGTGCCTGAATTCAAATAATACACGCAAATAAGATAAAACTATTAGTCCTGAATAGTCTTAACGAACCGATTGCTATACGCTGAGCATGGGCCAGGATTGTCTGATTAACGCCCCTCCACTCCTGCAGTACGATGATTGCGGGATGGCGCGTGTTTGCTTTTGATTCAGCGCCGACAAGCGTGTGTTTCTCCAATGCTGACGCGTGAGGGGCAGCAACAACGGCGCGCACAGGAAGCGCCCCATCGCTAAACTTTGTTTGAACTGCTGAATGCGTGTTGCAGTGAAAGGAGAATCCGCGTTGTTTGCATCCTTTGTTTTTAGTTGAGAAGCATGATTTTTGGATTCAACCAGTTAATGAAATTAAGTCAATAAAAATGTTGGCTGCAGAGGGGTTCGAACCCTCGACATTCAGCGTGTAAAGCTGACGTGATAACCACTACACTATGCTGCCTTGACACATTTTTACAAAAACTAATTAATTCTCCGTAATTTCAACTCGAAATTATTTTTATTATATTATTATATTTATTTTCCTTTATTATTCTTCTATTTGTCAGTCGCAATTTCTTTTCCATTTCACAATTTTCTTCATGAAATTTTTACTTGCGCCACCCAAATATTCTATTTCACTTTGTTTCAGAAAGGATCCTGAAACTCTATAAATTCAGAGCTATTGAAATGAAAATAAACAGAGAATTCTTTATGAAAAACTTCAACTTCGCTTCCCTTTAAAACAAAAAGGAAGCCTTCGCCGTGTAAGACACAGCTCAAGAATATTTGTCACTTCACTCATTCCAAGTTAACTTCACCCACTTGGAATCTCTTCGATTCTCTCACATATTGGTAGCACCGGAAAAATCTAAAAACCCCTCTCTTCATTGATGTCAAGACCAAACGCCTTTGCTGTTCCAGATGAGATGGACTACTCAGGCTCAAACCCTTCAAATCCGCAATCCGGACAACTAGCTGCTATTCTACAAGAAATGCAGGAACTCAGAGAAACAGTTCAAAGGCTCAGTCTTAATAACAACAGCCTACAAGCTGAACTTCAAAATAGGATCTCTCACAAAAATTCTTCAGTGATCCCTCTCAATACATGCAACTTACCATTTTTCAAAATCACCTCAGTAATGCCACCAGAATTCAATGGCAACACTAGAACCAAGCCAGCACACAAAACTCAAAACATCATTGACAATTACTTACTCAGATGTGAAGAACAAGCCCAACTATATGGATTTCTCGCAGACTGCGCCGAGCCAACTCACCAGCAACAGCTGCGCTACACAGCCTGGATTACTACAGGACTCACAGAACATGCTTGTACATGCTGGAGACATCTACCAGAAGATCAGTGGAGAAACATGACTTGGAAAAATTATCAAGCCTGGATTCATTCAAATTTTGGATCCCAATTAACCCTAACACAAGCTGTTGAAGGCATTGATTCTCTTAAACAGACAAGATCTGCAACATTATATTCACAAGAATTTAACAATCTCTTATCTGCAATCCACTTCAGAAATATTAATCTTGAAGACAGATACCTTTGCGTTAAGTACCTTCAAGGTCTTAAGCCGCACCTTCGCAACAAGCATGAGCTATTCAACATCAAAAATGATCTAAACAAACTTCAAATGGAGACTGAACGCCTAGACAATTTTTACTGGCAAAGAACAAAAGGGAGGCCTACTCCACAGCAAAATGGCACAAAACAAAATTTTCCTTCACAAAAATTTTCAACCCCAAATTTTCACAATCACGACAACAACGGACCACAACCAATGAATCTTTCAAACATACAATCTTTCCCACGTCTCTCAGAAGAAGAAAGAAAGACATACTGGAAAAACAGTTGGTGTACACTCTGCAGACTCAAGGACCATATGCACGATCAATGTCAAAAAACACAACAACAGTACCCAAGCAACAATAATCACAATAAAACCCCTAACAAAAGCAACAGAAATTATTTGAACAACAATAACAAGTGAACCAATATTGGAAACTTCCAGCACGCCAAACATGTCAACAACATTGAAGTTGCCGCCACTATCAGCAGAAGCAGCAGCACTACCAAGGACAGCAACAACAGCAAATCAACTCAAGTTTGAAGAACACGAACATGAACAAGAATCACTTGCAACACATACTGAACCCTTCTCAATGGACTCACTAACAGACTTATTATCTCTTCAACTGCACCACACAGAACAACCAACTTCACAATCATCTCTCCTCACAATTAATGGTTTTATAGGAAATCAACCAGCTGAAATACTCATTGACCCAGGAGCTAATGCCAGCTTCATGAACGCACAACACAACCATCATCAAGAAATTCATCGTACAAACAAAAGACAGCCAATACGCCTGGCAGACCATTCAATCATTGACAGACGCATTTACAAGAATACTGAATATACTATTACTACTTCAACTAGATTCAGGGACCAACATAATTTCATCTCCACTAACATTGCCTATGATTTAATACTAGGTAAGGACTGGTTAGACAAGTTCAATCCAGCCATAGATTGGCCCTTGAATACTCTTTGCTTCAACTTCAAGAGCAATTTACATCAATGGATCTGTAAGACACCTCCGCGCAAGATTCAAATACTATCAGCAACAGCCTTTAAAAACTTACTTCAAAGACCCCAAGACATTCAAATGCTAGGAATGCTCATACTAAAG
>JADGJH010000297.1:0-12334 GCA_027596945.1 Physocladia obscura
TTTTTTTTTTTTTTTTTTCAACATTATTTCATATGATCTGAGAATCATCCAGATGTTCAAAGAGTGGTTGACTGTATGGAGCAGTTGAAAGCTGAAAGCAAAATTGTTTTCAACAGTGGGGTCACAGTTGATAGTGGGGCAGTTGAGATGAGGCCCAAAACTATTTGTGCCAGAATTTCATGTTTTGCTTTCATTTTTAGTTTGGCACAGTATTTAAATAAAGGGGCAGACTTTATTAATCTCTTTTATTGCCATGAGAATCTTTGTTTATATGTTTTAACTCATGCATACAGGTGTTGTCACAATATCAACTTATGGTTTTGACAGTGAGCTACAGCTTTGAACAAATAGGCCAAAGCTAAAAATCTCATATTTGTGGCATGGCCAAAATGTTTTGATGGCAATATAATTTATCACTGAGACTGTGGAAGTGGGCTTGAGAAAACTTGAATGCATCAAAGAGGCTAAATGCACATGTATCATGTGATGATGCATATTAAAATAATGATCTGTCCTATACTGAAAAAGACTTCTGCAACCAAAAATTTCTGGACTATTTAAAGAAATTGGTAAGTGATTGATTATGTATTTTTTCTTTCTGTTCTTTTATTGTATGCCCAGGGGGGGACTGAAATGCAAAAATGGATTGTTCAACTTCATAAACCCACCACCAACACCAACTTCAATTACATGAATACAACTGAGATTACACCCATGGTGTTTTTTTTGTGCGTGAGGTGTTGGTGGTGGTTTGAAGCCATTTTTGCATTTTGTTTCACAAAATGTGAAATAAAATTGATCAGTTCCCCCCTGTTGTATGCCAACATTTATTAAAAAAATGCAAGCAATGAAGGATTTGTTTCAATATCTTCCATCTGAAAATCTGCCTAACTTTCCATATTCAGATAGATGTCTCACAGAAAGCAAGAAGGTTGTGTTGTGGCAGGGACTATTTCACTATACCTCAAAATTCCTTACCAATCAATAAGTTGTTAACATAATTTGTTCATCAGACATGAATTTTTTGTTAAAACATCAAGTATTGAAACATGCAGGTAACTTAGAGTTAACCAAATGGCCAGTAATTATTAAACAAGTAATCAGCTCAAAAGGATGATGTATCTATTTTCAATTAACCCTTTCAGACAAATAAAAAAATTACTTGGAGAAGCAAAACAAGAAAAGAAGTTTAAATGAAGCAATGGTAGAAGACTCAATTCAGATTTTCAATGGTCCGTCTGATTTGAATTTATGAGACAAACTTGGAAGTTAAATTTTTTCCATTTCCATTGCATAATTTCTTGGTCATGTGCCTGTCAAATAAAAAATTTTCTTCCAATTTCATATAAAATCGTTATTAAATCTCATATAGTGCGTTCAGTTTGTATATCAAAATATAAATCATTATATTTAACAACTAGACAGGTTGTAGTCAATCTGGATACTGGTGATGTAAATTAGACCATTAATCTAGTTTTCTCCAAGAATTTTTCAAGCCTCCCATTACTTTCAAGAACTCAAAAACAGTTCATATAATTTCCAACCATTTTTCTTTTGAAGTGTCTTTCATTCTTTTTCTTTCTTTTCTTTCTATTCCAAAAACTACTCAAACCCAACTCGTTTCTTTATTTTATCATTGGTCTTATTAAATAAAACTAAGATGTTATTAAGTATGACACTTTGACTCCAACTATAACTCATACTTCTATCTCAAACTCTTATCATTTAGTTTTGAGATGACAAGTATTGAATTAGTTGACTCAACCTTACCATTCTTTTCTTCAATTTACTGGAACCTTACACTTGTTCCCCAGCTACTATTTTGCAATTTATTTCAACTGAAATGCCAACAGGTCAAATAAATTCAAGTTTTGCTAGAAAAAAAGATAGATCCAAGTTTAACAGCTATTCAGCCTTTTCATAATGTTCAGTATTAAAGTGTCTTTGATTTGCCAGTTTCAGCTTCTACCACAAAGTTCAACCCTCAATAATTCAATAATGTTATAAATCAATTATTTTTGAAGGTTCAACAAGTGAAAGAATATTCAATTGGAATTAAGTTAAAAAAATACTGTCAATACATAATTTTCAACATCTGAATCAAATCAAACTAGTAAAAAAATCTTTTGAAATGAGAGATCAGGCTGACTATTGAATTTAACTGTTTACTTTCTGAAGATTGAATGGCAATTTGACAATGACTTGTGTAAAATCCGCAAATGTTTGTGAACACTGAGA
Source organism: Physocladia obscura (assembly GCA_027596945.1). Lineage (NCBI taxonomy): Eukaryota > Fungi > Chytridiomycota > Chytridiomycetes > Chytridiales > Chytriomycetaceae > Physocladia > Physocladia obscura. The sequence goes on from JADGJH010000297.1 coordinate 2,239, forward strand.
CTCACAACCCATCCCAAGTACAATAAAACAAATAATAGACACTTTGACACTGTTTTTGCAATTCCGCAACAATTAGTGAATTGCCACCAAAATCCCCAAATCTCCGCAAACCTACCCCAAGCGCAATAAAATAAATAATTAAATATTCTTAGCATTGTCTCCATTGCTGATTCTGGACAGCTGATGAACATTGGTTATTTGTATTTGTTTTGTCTCTTTGTTTGGGGGTGTTGTTATTTTTGTTGCTGTGCTTCTTCAGTGTTCAATAATGTATTCTTATTAAATATGTTTTTATTTTTATTGAATATGTATTTATTGAGAGCAATCACTCCATAAAAGAAAGCAAAAGATGATATGGAAAAGTCAATAAAAAAGAGTCAGGAGATTAAATATGTCATGCAAATATTTCAAAGGTAGGATAAAGATAAGTGCCATTTTTGTTCTGTGAATCGCCCCCCCACTGATAAAATGACCCCTGCAACCCATAGACTTATGTATTCAATCTTCCCTTGCCAAAACTGTTTCTTGCACACAATCATCCAATTGGAGCTTCTTCATTGACAGGTGAATAATTTCAAACTTGAATATTTGCTTGTGTAGCATTCTAAATTTGTGGCAGCATAAAAATTCAGACAGTGAAGGTTTTCAATCTGTTATCCATTCTTTTTGGTCATCTGACCTAATTTCTATTTATTTTGTTTTCTTTCTGCGTTTCCGCTCCTGCTCCATTTTCTCATCATACCAAACGCACATTTTCTATCTTCGTTCAAATCAGCCCTTTACAACCCAAATTTTTTATTGGAGAAAATATTGAAAAACTACAAAACGAACTAATAGAAAAAATGAAAAAGACAGTAATCCATGAATATCATATTAGAACAGTTTGTACATTATCTTTGCTTTCCACTCGGCAAAGTTTGTGGGCTTTAAAGCAATGGCGTCAGCTGCCGCCCTGTCTTCAGGTGTTTCAATGAGAGTATTGCCTTCAAAATCCATCTCATCGTATGAAACGAGTCTCATTGACCCAGGAACAAAAATTCCATATCCGAAATATAGACAAGCAGTGATTGGAATTCCTGCATAGGTCCAAGAGTTATTCATCCACCAAGACAAATTGAAAAATTCGTCTTGAGACATTCCATTGGTATCGAATGCAGAGGTAAGCATAAAAAATGTGTCAACGATTCCAATGATAATGGATATGTAGTTGAACCATGGAAAAAAAGGCGCGATATATGGTAGATCTTTCAATTTGCGGCCCTGAGCAATATAACCAGCACGAAATCGTAAATGTGTTATCGATACCATCATCCATGCCAACATAGTGGAGAAGGAAACAAATCCGGTCAGAAAGTTAAAAACGTTTACGGAACCGTCTGGACCTGAAGCATAAGACGCGCCAATTCCAACAAGACCAACAATCATAATTGCGATTACTGAATTTACAGGAACACCACGTTTGTCAATTTTTCCAAAAATTCGTGGGGCTTGACGCTCCTCAGAGAGCCGGAGAAGCGTTCGTGCACACGCATAAATGCTTGAGTTTGATGCCGACAATGCAGCAACAATTGCGGCAAAGTTAATAAATTCGGCGGCGAAAGAAATCCCAGCAGATTCCAGTACATATACAAAAGGGGACGCTGACCAGGTAGCCATAGGATTAAGAAGAACTCCAACAAAAAATATCGAGCCAACGTAGAAAATCATGATTCTCCAAAAAGTTCCAGTGATAGCCCGTGGCACTGACAAGCGCGGGTTTTCAGCTTCACCAGCTGTCAGTCCGACAAGCTCTGTTCCTCCGTATGCGAAGAATCCAGTTGTAAAAGCAGCGCCAACATTTACAAATTTTGAGATTGGAGTGTCTCCAACAATAGCTGGATTTCAATTCGAGAACCAAAGAGGCCCAGTTCCAGTTCCGATCCCGAACCACAAAAAAAAGGAAATAATTATGAAAATAACAATCGTCAAAGCCTTGATAAGAGAAAGAATAAACTCGGTTTCAGCAAATCCCCTAACACTGATAAGATGCAAAGTAAATAGCGGGAACATGAAAATGAGAGACACAGCCCAAGAAGGAATTGTGCTTGTTGGCACCCAGAATTCAAAGAGAGACGCTACTCCAGCCATTTCGGCTGGAAAAGTGAGGGCCCAATTCCACCCTGTCAGAAGTCGAAATTAGTCTGATCACATGATATGGCAAATTTACAAAGTTACAATAATTCCACCCAGACATGAAACCAAATGCTTTCGAAACAAAACGATTTGGAAACGCAGAAAAGGCGCCTTCAACTGGAATAAAAGTCGCCATTTCTCCCAGAGAAGTAACGACGCCGTATACTTGAAGGCCAGTTAAGGAAAAGGTTATCAACGCGCCTAATGGGCCGGCGCCGCGAATCGCATCGCCCGACTTGAGCAACAATCCTGTTCCAATAGTTCCGCCAATGGCAATCTGTTTGTGGGTTATCAGTCTGGATGGTTACGCCACACTCGTCATACACAAGACAAGTGATGCAAGAAAACGCGAAAGTATGAAGTACAACACAAACCATTTCCAGGTGTCGCGCCTTTAATTTACGATGTAGACCACCGCCAGACGGTATGTCCAGCATAAAAATTCCAGATGATACTCCTCCGTCTTTACTCATTGCATCACTGCTCATCTCTTCTGTCATTCAAAAATTATCTGGAAAAAATTACTTCTCCAAACGAAAAGAAAGTCAAGCCGACAGACTTGGATTTATTACTGCTTTTTGCAGTCCACTTCAAATTGCCTTTTCCGTCCATGGATGGTTTAATCTATTAAAACAGCTCTTTCCAGCCAAATAGAAAAAATAAAGTTGCGTTTCAGATTTGGCCAAAATGGCGATAGGCTGATAGTCACAAAAATATAATAAAGCATTAAAAAAATGCCACCGTTGATGAAGTGCAATTGCGGCAGCTACAAAGATTGATTTTTTTGCACTCAAAGAGCAAAACTTTGATTTCCTTTGGTTAAAGACATCACGATTCATTTCATTTCACGTCAACAAGCAATAACTCCTTTCAACAACTTCATTTTTAAGATTTGTTCAATATCTAAAAAACAGTTTGTTAAAGTAGCTCAAATAGATCCTAATATATTTGAGAGCAATACTGTCAACAAGACAGTGCAAACACAAGATAATAACAACAAAACTTGCCTAATATATTTGAGAGCAATACTGTCAATAAGATAGTGCAAACACAAGATAAGTAAAGATGAGGTAAGGGAAATGATGAAATATCATAAAGAAGAGATGAGGACACAAATACCAATATCCAATCACAGTTTCAATTACTTCAACATTGTAGTTTTCTCTTCAGTTAACTGTAAATACTGTTTTCATGATTTTAATTTTCATTAATATCATTAGCGTACACCAATTGTGCAAGTATTATTGTGGGTGTTGAACCAAGTTGAAATTCCGTAGTTCAAGTAGTCATGACAAATTCTCCTACTGCAGTCTTCTTTTTTTTAGCACATCTACATGGGAATGCTAATCTCAAATCAACAATCAGCTTTAACATTAATTTGCTTGCAGACTTCAAGCAATTGATTTTCAACATTACTAAAGTAAAAGAACTATTTCATTGTCAGGTTTAATTTTTTTGATATTTGTCAACAAACCACTTTTAACAAGTTGGGCCATGTTTTTTGAATAGCTGCTGCTGCCATCAACGATTTACTCCTTTTCCAGCTTTGTATTGACTGATCCAGCTTGAAATAGTTGATGGCTGCTTGCCAAACAACTTTGTTGTTTGAATTTGCTGCAGTTTTTGGTAGTAGTATGCATAGATAGAGCAGCATTCTGTCATTGGTTGGCAACAGCGCAATTTTCAGGTGTGATTTTATATCAAAATCACAATATTTACAATATAATGTTATATTCCACAGGTGAGTCCTTTTCATAAAGTATTTAACCCTGAAAACTCTAAGTAATGGCCTATGAAACTTAGGGGCATGGGGCATGTAATTTTTAATAAGAAATTCATTTATTAAGATGAAACTGCAAAAGGTTCAAAGTGGAAAAATAGGAGAAAAGTAATGTGACAAGTTGGGGAAAATGTTTCAGAAAAATTTCTGTTATTTAAGTAACAGAAAGTTATCTTTGTGATTTTTACAGTTTTTACTGAAACAAAGGTATAATGATTATTATTTAAATAAAGTACAGTTTATACTGAAACACACAAAGTTTATTTTACATTGTTTCTCAACAAGTGTCAAAATTTTTTTTAAATTTAAAATTGTCCTCAATCTTTTCACTTTATTGAACACACAACACAGGGATCATAAAAGGATTGCATTGATCAGAAAAAAAAAGTGCAGCTGAAGCAGAAGGAGAAAAAAGATAGAAAGAAAAAAACTGAAAAAGGAGAGACTAAACTCTGCTGCCCAATTACAAAATGCAAACAGATATAAATTAAAGTAAAATAGCTGAAATTCTGAAAGAAGCAGCAAAGTAAGAGACCATCATAATTAGTTTGAAATTTTACATGCCATTTTTTGTATTTTTTGCACAGGAATACCATCTAGCACTTTTTTTCATTACAAATACAAGTTCAAGAAAGGTATAAATAGTGATTAGCCACCAATCACCAATATAAATCAAAACTTTGAACTTCAATCACAGAGAGGGGGTAGCATCTTTTTTTGGAACTAACCAACAATAAATCAAATAATTCATGTCTCAGTAAAAATCTCAGGTACCACTTCTAACCTAACCATCATGTTTCTCCATATATTTTGGCATAGTATCTTGTTACAAAATTGATGAAATCAACCTGTCCCATTGAGTGGTGAGACAATAACTGAGCTTGTAAGAATAAACAAATACTTTCACTTCTATGTCACTTAATTATTGAAGTCCATGAGAATGATCTGGATTGTTGCAATCTCTATTTATGTATGGTAATGATTTTCAGCAGAATTCTCTTATCTTTATTCCAGATTTTCCATTGGAAAACTTCCAATGCTGGGATAAATGAAAAAGACAAAATGTCTTATTATTTTATTATTACTGTAGCATGTGCATATTATTACTGTTTGTTTTCTTAGAATACAGGATGATTCAAAAAATTTGATGTAGTTACTGGGTATGTTTTTTGTCCAAAATGAAAAGAAAGCAAAAGACAAAAGGGAAAGTAGACAGGAAGAAAGTAGACAGGAAGAATGGGAAGAATGAGAAGCACAGCAAAGGATGGAGATGGAAGGATTCAAGATGGAAGCAGAAGAGTGCAGGGAAGAGTACAAAATTGAGATGATGCAACTGGAGCTATTGCTAAAAAAAGCAAACAGTGGTCATGAGAAAGATTGAATTTTTGTTTATTTATTTTTTTCTGAATTACTTTCTCTGTTAAAATTAAAATATTATTATTGAAGCTTTTTTTTTATCACGTATATTATTATTGAAATTATTAAAATTATTTACTGATTATTTATATTATTTAAATTATTGATTATCTTTGAAAAATACTGTTCTTATTTGAGATCTACCTGTCCTCCTTACTTTTAGATTATAAATCCTGTGAATCACTTCAAATCTAATGCCCTGGAGCTCTTGATTGTATGGAAGAAGCATCAGCAGCCTGCAATGAACCTTTTTGACCACTTCCATTCCCCATTTGGCTGCTTGACAAATTGAAGTAATTGCATTGCTTACTGCTTGTAAATTACACTGAATATTTGCTGGAGTTTGATCCAAATCTCTGTCTTTGAGAGGCATCAAAATTTTGTTGAACATTTTGTTGTTGACTGGAAAGGCTGAACCAGTTCAGACTCTGTACTTTTTTTAAGTGAATTCTTTGTCCAGTTGCTTTTTGAAAATGGCACAGCTTGTTTTGCCATCATTCCAAGAGCCAGGAGAGTTGTGTTTCATCCATATAACTGTTCCTGTTTGGTTATGTGTGTTGAATAAAATAGAATATGTTATCAACTTACCAGTAACACCAAAACAAAGCTCTTCAGTAACATACATGTAATGTAGCCTGCCATTATACATAGTATTTTGCTTTTCTGCAAAAGATGGCTTTTGCACTTTGTAGTTTTTTCTGTCAATGAAAGCAAACTCATTCTTGACAAATGGCTCTCGTAATTTGACTCATTCATCCTATAGAACTTGTTGCTGGTAAGTTGGTTATGCAATTTGAGCATCTTTGATATTCCTGAGTGACAGTAGAAGTGCCAAGTCTGTTTTTGATAATACACAAAACAAAGTAGCAGGGGGGATACCAAACATCTCACATAATATTGTTTTCCATGGTTCCACAGTAATAATGTAGCAGCAATCCAAGCACCATGATCTTTGATGTTACTTTTGGTGGTTGTTTCTGCACCACTCTTGATGATATAGTACTTTGAGAACCTGTCAAGGAGTTCCAGAAACATATCCATATTGACAAAAACGATGTTGATAATGCCTCCTGGATTTTTGTTGTAGCTGCTGAGTAGTTGCTGCCAAAAGCAATTGTTTGGAGTTCCCAGATTTGAATTCTTCCCTAAAAACTCACTTATTCTATTTCTTCTGTGGAAAATTTGCCAAGTCACTTTTGTGGATGCTTCATGATCCAATTCTTGAAGCTAAGTGTTGTCAGCTGGATGGTTGTTTAGTTTTATTTAAAAAAATTGAATATTGTTGGTGGTTGTTTTTGCAGAAAATTTGTCATTCTTGCAAAGCAACGCAAGGTATCTCCTGGGTATAATCCAAAGCAAACATTGAGTACTGAAACATATCAAGATGAAAATAAAGCAAATAAAAATAGAAAGATACGTCACCAACAAAGCATACAAAACGGCTGTTCTATGAAAGTGAAGTTGTAACTTCTTCAATCACACGCTTGAAACCAACAAAATCTAGCCAAAATGTCAAGTAGCAGTGCTCCAGTCAGAATGGAAAATAATACGGAAGCATTAAGAGAACCCAGACACAAGCCAGCTTTTCGCTTCAAACCTGCAAGTGACATCTATCTACTGAAGGAAGTTATAGCAACACAATCATTCAATGCCCCATATTGCCAGACAAAAGGTAAATGGAAAGAAGTGGCACAACATCTATGCACGGTGCTTGGAGAAGGAACTGTCTCTGGGCCAAATTGTCACAAACAATTTGATGACCATTTATTCAAGAGTGGTTTTGTCTAAGAGTGAATCATTGGAAAGTCTTTGCGCATCTGGGACTGAAGAAGAATATGGAGAAAGAGAGCAACTACTTCAAGATATTGCTGATCTGGTAATGTAATGCCTTCTCCTTCTGTTTCTGTTCATGTTGACCTTTAAAGTTTCAAACAAAAAGCAACAACAAAAAGATGCAAATCTCAAAGACCAAACCATATGCGAGCCAAATGCTGTGTTAATTCAAAAACTGGCTCTTCAAGGTGCTGAAAGACAGAAGAAGAAAGCAAAAACTTCGAAAGTTGATAACATTAGTGGTTCTGATTCTGAAACCTCTCTGCGAAAAAAACCAAAAAACTCAAGCAAAAGTGAAATATCTACCAGTAGTTCTTCAATAAAAAGCTTTGGAAGAAAAGACTGCGGTTCGAAATCTTCTTTACTGTTGATTTTATCTGAAAATCCATTGCAGAATGAGCAAGTACTTCAAAACACCATACACACTATTATGAGTTTTAAGCATAGCATGGAAAAATAGTGAATGAGAATTGGAATTTAAGGAACAGAAACTGGAATTTGAGAAAGAGAAGTTTTTATTGGAGAAGCAAGAACGGGAGTTACAGATGGAGAACAATAGGAAGCAGCTTGATATATTGGCAATGCTGGCTTCAAAACTTAAATAAAGTGTATTTTTTGATCTTCATTCACATTCTGCTTCTCAAAATCAAGCTTTGAAAACTCAAAAACATTTATTAGAAATTTATTTATCAATTTATTTATCTTTTTTATTCATTTAGTGGTGCCATACTGTGCAAATATTCATGTACTGCAGGTGGATCAAGATTGAAAAAATCAGATATTTCATTTCTTCTTCGCACACATGTGTGAATATTTGTCAATAAAGCTGCGACAGCATAATATATTCCTATTGGCTGCAATAGAAGCTTTTGATTTGTTTTATAGTCAGGAAATGCCCACAGCTTCAGAATCAACGCAAACCCCCATTCAACTGACACATGGACTTTGCTCATTGATTTATTGAAGTCTTGCTCAAATGGCTGCAAATTCAATCCTTTAAAGCTGCTGACTATTACTTGATTCACGCCATATGCTGGGTCACCGTAAATTACATATCGAGTTGATTCTGTCTGTAACACTGGTGTGAGTATTTTGACAAGGTTACTTTTCAATAATAGATATGAATCATGACGAGCACCAGGTTCCGGTCCATGAAAGTGGACAATAATTCTGTCTGGAGATGTGACTGCTTGGAATTTAAGGGCATGCTTTTGCTAATACAAAAAAGTGAAAACTACAACCAAACTACAGCTGCACTCACCTTATGCCCATTATAACATGCCTTTTGTGTATTTCCAGGTCTTGCAATTCCTTGAACTGTTCTGTCAATAAAGCCAATGCATGTATCAAGAGATCCTCCAGCTTCAAAGATTGCATTTGCACAATTTTGCATCCATGCCTCATTCAAACACACAAAATCCCAGACTAGCAGATGCTTGAATTGATTATATACATGCTCTAGAATATCATTGAATATTGACAAGAGTGCTTTGTGGCTGCAGCCAAATAATTGCACCATGCTTCCAAGTCGATGAAGCCATGTCATATGGTTCAACAAAATATACAAAGCCTCTTTTCCTGTAGCATTGTAGCAATTGCATGTAACAAACAGATCTGGAATCTTCAGCTCTTCAGCTAACTGGGTGATTTTGGCTGTTGTAAATTGAAAATTAAAGTTTGCTGTCAAATCTGTCATTGAATTGATAATAATTCGAATGTTTGGGGTTTTGATTGCTCTCGTTTGTTGTTTGATGTTGTTGACGTCAAGTGCAGCAGCTGCCAGCAAGACAAACAGCCAATTGTCCATTTGTATATTTCATAAAGAATTCTTTGTAGCAAAAACAAAGAAAATGAAATATATTTCAAATGAAAAATGAAAGAATTTTCACAAAGAATTGTTGTTTGCAAAATCTCTCTATTTTGTAAAACTTTTCATGTTTGTAAAGAGTATAATTTTGAAATTATGAAAGTAAAGAAATCATTTGAATAGTTATTGTTTTTTCACTTCCAGTGACTGAACCCACTTTCTAACAACAGCGTCCAAAGCCCCCAACGGCATAGACCCCCCATCAATAACAACGGCATGAAACTTTTTCAAATCAAACAACTCTCCGAGCCGTTCGGTCGCATACGCTCTCAACTCTTTGATTTTCATTTCGCCAATCTTGTACGCGAGTGCTTGGCCTGGTATGACACAGTATCGGCGCACTTCGGTTTCGACTTCGGCGCGCGAGACGCTCATTTTCGAGAGCATGTAGTCGATGGCGTAAGCTTCGGACCATCCTTTGGCGTGCAGGCCGCTGTCGACGACGAGACGGATAGCGCGCCAAATTTCGAGCTCGAGCCGGCCAAAGTATTGAAAGGGGTCGGTGTAGAAGCCCATTTCTTCGCCCAGGTATTCGCAGTACAGACCCCAACCTTATATATATATTTTTTAACGCGTTTTAGTTGAATTGATACAATGGAAGGTTGTTTCTTTTTCACCTTCTGCATACGAAGTTTGGAAATCCATTCTACGTGCCAAGTGCATGCTTTCGTCTTCAAACGCTAGAGAAACTTGGTGGCTAGTCGTTTTTTTATTGTCAGTACTTAACTTTCCATACGATCATTGGCTCAAACTTACTGGTGTCCAGGGTTTGCTTCGTGCAAAACAAGTGCGGTTTTTTGATGCGATGGTTTGATTTTGTGAAGATACATATTGGCCATGAAAACACCACCTTTCGTAGGGGTTCCTGGAATATAAAACGCCAAAGGTTGCTGTTTTTCCAAGTATTCAGGAACTGGAAGCACATTGCAACTGGTGATCACGTTTTTGCGTTAAGTTTTTTTTCTCGTTTTTTTTTTTTTTTTTTTTGCCGGGGGAAATAAAATGCGGGGGGGGGCAGAGGTGGGGGG
>JADGJH010000298.1:853-21947 GCA_027596945.1 Physocladia obscura
TTTTTTAAAACTCATATCTTGGTATAGAAAATTGTGATTTGCTGTTTTCATAAATTACCTGGCAAATCGACTTTTGTGAAATTTCAGGATGAAAATTAAGACCCTTAAAACATGAAAGCTAGCAAAACTGGTGAAAACAGTTAGTGAAAGAGGGTGAAAGTGGATAAAAACAGCAGCACAACCTTAAGTTTGAATTGATAGAAACATACTTAAAATTGTGATAGTAGGTGAAGGCAAATAAAACTGGTTGAGCATAGAGTGAAAGAAAGATAAAATGAAATGAAAGCCATAATGAAGCATAAATAAAAACAAAGTATTTTCAAAGAGAAAATTCAAATCCAAAATTGTCTCTGTTCTTCATTTCTGACTTATTCTGTCTATACCAAGGATATGATCCAACTGCAATCATCATTTCCTGCTGCTGCTGCTACTGCTGCTTCTTCTTTTCACCTTCCAGATACATGATTCCCCTTGGGGCCCTACTCTTCCTTTCACAATATTTCCACATTTTTTCAGATGATGGTTAATTGCAAAATAAATTGTAAGATTACAGTAAGTATTAGAAGGGTAGTAGTAAGGCTGCTGGTAGCTGTATTGGCTTGAGTCAACTAATTCAATACTAGATATCTCAGAACTGAATGATAAGAGTTCAAGATTCAAATATAAAATTGCATTACAGTGAAAGGGTAATACTTAATAAAGACTTTGTTTTATTTAAAATAACCAATAATAAAATGAAGAAAAAAGTTTGGTTTAAGTAGTTTTGGAGTAGAAAGAAAAAGAAAGAAAAAAAAATAAAAGATGCTTCAAAAAAAACATGGTTTAAATGTGGTTAGAAAGTGATTGGAAATAGCTTGAATTGTTTTTGAGTTTTTGAAAATAATAGAAGGTTTGAGAAAATTCTAGAAAATTTTTGGAAAAAATTAAATTGAATATCAAAAACTGCACAGAAAAATGTTTAAAGCTTCTTTTCAAATAAAGAGAAATAAAGACTTTTTAAATAACTAAACATTCAACAAAGTCCACCAACCATATAGCTGAAATTTATCTAACAGCAGATGAATTTGAGGGTTTAAGCAATGGCGGTAGCATGTTGAGTAACATTTTGGCTTTTGGCAGTGGCACTCCAATCAATTGGCGAAATTTTATGAAAGAGCAACTTGTGGAAAATTTACAGCAGCTTCTGCAATAAAAAAAGACATAATTAAAAAACAAATGCCTGGTCAATAATAAAAACAAAAACTATAGGGTAGGTGAACTGATAATCAAATAAATATGCGTTTCTTGCAAAAAGAAAAATGATAACTAATTAAGATGTTATTTCCAATAACTCTAAAACTTGCTCATTTTTGTTACTTTTTCATTCACACAATTCAGCAAAAACAAGTCTAAAAAGGAATTTATTATATCTGGGATGCAGGAGTTTGGTTTAGAGTTTGTGGAGATTGGGGATATAATTCAGAAATCATTACTGAATTACCACCACTGTCAAAATTACAATCTTCCGCAACCCCCAAACACAACACCATCTCCAGGGTAACTTACTTATTATAATAAAAGAGAAATCATCACCACTGCCCAAATCCTGACTTTTCACAACCCCAAACAAAATCACCATCTCCAGAAAGCAAATGTTTATTTCTTTAGAATCCAAATAGTGAAGTGGTTCAAAACTTAATAACAAAAAGAAAGATAAAGATAAGTCTCTTCTCATGAATGTTTTTTCCTTTTTCTCTCCTAGTATTTTCTGAAAGCATGGACAGGTGTCTCTCATCAAAGTAAAATTAAGAAAATTCAAATCCATAAAAAGCTGTGCTCTTATACATGATTGACAGACTTGAAGGAAGGTTTATTCAGCAATATAGGGCTTAATGCATCCTGAATGATTCTACATGCTGTTTATACACATTTGGGTATAAAATGGCTGTTTTTTGTTTTTTGTTTTTGTTTATTTAAGAAAGATTTTAAAACCTCCCATTTTGAGAGACAACAAAACAAAAAAAAAATGAATTCAGATGGTGATTCAGAGGGTGAAGACATGCAGCAAGTTATTGCAGCGCTTCAAGGTGAGTGATCAAAAGCAAAATCCAATTGCACATGCAGACACCATCTTACCAATACCGTTGCCTTCCGTTAATCTGACTCCACCAAGCTCAAATGAAGAAAAAGGCAGCCGCAAAGCAAAAAAAGATTGCCGCTGCATTTAAGAAAACTGAAGGTTAGTCCGCGTTAGTCAATTGGTTTCATGTGTGTATTTATTGTTTTGTTTTTTCAAACTTGATTTGCAGAAGAAATTCAAGGAATGGCAATGCAGTCTGTTGAAGATTATCAAAACACAGTGTGAGCCGGTATTACAAAATTTCTGATATTGACTGAACAAACAAAGCGAGTCGCATGTCAACGCCTTCAAACAGAGAAACTCAAAATTAATGAACAAAAGGGACGCGATAATTCAAAAAATTATTGCAGAAAATGCAGAAGTTGTGGTTTGTAATATTATTTTTTTTCAATTCTGTCAACGGCCTAAGATGAATACATTAATGAAATAATTCTTCAGAAATTGAGTGAATGGTTTAACAAAGAAGCTGGAGATTTGACAAGGCAAGGAGATATTGACGTTGAAACCTTCGATGACTTGATTTCTGTTTGTAAAGGTGAGAAAAGTTTATGATCAAGTATTTACAATGATTTGCCAAAACAGTAGCAAGAACTAAAATGACTGCAAACGCACGCTCGACGCCGATTCAAGCAGTATTATTGGGTTCTGTTAACAATAGAGTTGCACCGAGCCCTTCAATAGTAGCACAGCAATCTGAAGCTAGAATAATCAAACATGGCGGTAACAATGCAGTTTTAGCTCTTCAGGTAATACCATTTGATTTTATAATTTTTTTTTGAAACTAAAATGATTATGCGAATAGAAACTCTTTGATACAAAGTCTTAAATAGCAAAATCCTTCTTCCTATTTATTCATTGATTTATTTGAATGAATACAATTATCTTTTATTTTCACGCAGTATTACTCCTTTTACATTGATTCCACAACTGGGTGACTAATTCTGCAGTTTCTAGTAAGCTCATTGGTTGTGCGGGATCGCTCATTGCTTTTGCGGTCTCCAAACATTTTTGAAATGTCTTCCATGAATCCATCCCACTACCACCTCCACGTTTTTTTGTAACAACTGGCAACAACAAGCGTCCATTTTCTTCTTCTTCTCGTATAAGCATACGTACACGATGTTGCGTGTCGGGTCGCGTTGTTGGCTGAGGAGTTGCATTTGGAATGATTGTCTTCTTGACGACAACAGGAAGCACAAGACTCGCGACTGCCTGTGAGACTGCGAGACGTTGTCGTGATGGCGGTGGTGGCCGTAGTGGTGTGTGTATTATAGCATTCGGCTCTACTTTTTTTGGTGAAGTTACTTCTCGCTGTTGTATTTGTGGCTGTGTTAGTAGCAATGGCGGTTTTTGAACTTTTGCAATATGTGGGGTTGGCGCTGTGGATTTTTTACGTGGTATGCCATGTGTTACACGATTACGAACTGTTTTTCGTTTACGATTAATGTATCGACTAATTAAGTGTGGAAGTGGCAAATTTTTTTGATCCTTTGTTTGTTCTGATGAACTGAATTTGATTATGGGGCCCGCGCAATGTTTTGAGATAGGCAGTTGTGGAAAAGGAAAGAGTTGTATTGTTGGTTTCGAATGGACAGAACTTTTCGGATAGCTATTACTATCAACTGACGAAGGTCTAGAGTCACTTCTAGAAGTATTGGAGGTATACGCTGGCGAATTGATGAAGGGAGAAGATTTTAAACTACAATTGGGATCTGAAGAAGAATGTGTAGAAGGACGCGACACTTGGGGCGACTTCGAAATATCGTTTCCTGTTAAATCGAAAAACTCGGATCCATTTTCTGGACTTGGATACACTCGAGGGCTCTTGCGTTTTTTAAAATCATTTGATTTTTGACTCGCTTTCGTTCTTTCAAAAGCACTGGGTGATTTTTGAAAAACTATAACTTCTGCACTTTCTACCAAATGTTTTTTCTGCTGCCTGATCAAATTATTTCGCATAATCAACACACTGGACCTTGTCTCCTTGAAAAATGGAACATTTTTATCCATTTTCGGAGCAAGGAAACTGTGGTAATGCAACTTTGCCATTGCAGTGTCTGGCCTCACGATTTGGTCATCTCCAGAAGCTGCAAGATATATACACATGAAATCTTTTGCAACAGCAGTCTCTGGTCTTCCTGTTGATGCCAACTTTTTCGATGAAATATCTGATATTCCTTGAAGAGATATTACTGAAGCGGTATTTGCACGGTTTGGATAATTATTTTCATGCAAATATTGTCGGTAGCTTTCCATTTCAGCGGCAGAATCAGGTCGGTACATCCCATTTTCAGCGCGAAGCGCAAGAAACGCGCGATAATGCTCCAATTCATCTGCTTTTATTGAAATTTTTGAATTTTGCTGTGACGGAAATTCTTCCTCTTTGCTTCCCTCAGCTTTCTGATTACATCCAGCATCTCCGTCAAGATATTTGACAAAATTAGCGTTCCTCGCTGTAATGGCTGACGAAATTGTACGAAATTTACTGCGTTTTATCGCAGCTTTTGACTGTATTTTCTTGGACTTGGGAATCACTTGCGTGTGCAACGACGGTGGTTGAAATTTGGCGGAAATATCTTCGCAGAAATTTTTATTATTGGAATAAAATAAAGTCGCACTTTTTCCACCAGATTTTATTTCTTCACTTTCCCATGGCGCGAGTATGATTGTGTCGCTGAAATCTGAATTCATTGCTTCGAAAAAATCGGCAATTGAATTTTCTTGACAGTCAAACTCTCTTGAAAAGTTAGTGGATGATACTCGCGAATCAAATTTACTTTTCCTTTCCTTTGGTCCTGACGAAGATTTTGGTTCGGCTGAGATTGGAATTTCTGAGTTACTAGGTTTATGTATGTGCATTTTCTTCAATTGTAATTGTGGAATAAATGTAGAAGACGGTTTCCACGAAATTCTTCCTTTTTTCGAAGTAATAATTGAAGTGTCAGAATGAAGTTGTTGGACGTGCGTCATAGGGTTTGATGCAAATGATCAGATTTTCAAAGATTGCCAACATAATAAGATGAGAAAACGAAAACACAAAAAAAAAACAAAAAAAAAACACGAAAACAACTGAAGAAAGGACTAATGAAGACGCGCTTTTTTCATTAAATTTCCTCCACCAGCAGCTTTTTTTCTTCGCTTGTTGGTTGTCTCAATTTCATCAAATTCTTCCTCGTCACTGTCACCTCTCAAAATTGCAGGCCCGCCGCTATGCACGCCAGTAGAAATTTCTCCAGCTAACAACGCCTTTTTGCGTTCCTTCAACTGAGCAATTTCAGCCTCCATTTTCTCACAGGTTCGGCGGACATCAATTAGAACCATTACATTTAGTCGGACTTCATCAATCACATCACAGACGGCTACGTTTGGCATATTTGGCGGCGCAGCTGAAAGAAAAAAAAAACCCCCAAAATTCAAAAATTATTCTGTTTGTTTTCATAGTATTTAAAATACTCACACAATCCAAATTCTTCCAATACATCCTTGAAGCGCTGATGCATGTTTGATGCTTTCGGCACAATTGGTCGCTGGCCTCTGAGCCAGACACCTTGAGGAATTTCTCTTCTTGCGAGGGTATGGGGCGCCGCTATCAGTCCTAAACCCAAAAGAAAAAAATAAAACAAATGTAACAAAAGTAGTAATTCCCATAGAAAGATCAATACCATCGATTTGCTGTGGCACTGATACTGCAGGACCAGCGCGACGTTTAACCGTCGTCTCAATTTGCGCGCCATTTCCTCCACCGCTTCCATGTTCCACCTGTTTCTTTTTCTTCTGTTGTATTCCAGCTAGAGGAACAACTGGCAACGGCATTGGAATAGCCAATTCATGGTTAGACAAAATCTTGACCAAGTAATCGCGATCAGCCGCCCACTTGAGTTCATGCAGTTCGCGGCGTTTGAGCTCATGAAATAGATATTCTTCTTCCTTGATTTGCTCGGGAGTGCGCGCATACAGCGCTTCCAGGATTTTTTTACGTTCGACTTCTCGTTGCTTATTGAATATATAGAGTGGCTGTGGCGGAATAGACAAGTTGTTGGAGATTGAACGCGCCGATAAAATTTTGTTTGTCACGTCGTAATATCGCTCTTTGACATCCTGTTTTTATTCAACAACAGTTGAGGCGGGACGAAAAAACAAAACCTCAATCGTGCGTGATTTATCAGATTCCAATCGATCGACGACAACTGTAAACCGAAGGTCAAAACGTTTGCAGAGAGCAAATAATTCATCTGTTTCTTCTCGAGTCCATTCGGAATCTGCATTATCAGTACTCAGTAACTTTGATTTTTCTTCTCTCTTAAAAGAATAAAACAAACTTTCTAAATATGATGTGTATTCTTCGTCCGAGTATTCAACCGTTGACACAGATTTGTTTGTTTTAGCAAAAGGGTATTCTGGTGATGCAGCAGGTGATAGTCAAGAACTGATGAAACGGAATAGAGAATAACGGCACACCTGTGGCAGCTTCGTCTTCCGGGATCCAGTGCTGAAGTGCGAGACCGTCGCTGCGGGCGGAACTTGTAATCACTGCGGTTGTCCTGAAGTTTCGTTGGATAAAAGATTGAAGATGGTATTAGAAACAGGAGCATCGATTGAAGATAAAAGATGCCACCATTTGCGCGCCGGTTTCGATACTCGCCCCGCCGCTTGGGTTGCCCAGAAAACATCGGCAAAAACCAACGGCGGCGCGCCTCCTGCAAGTTCAACCAGTTTCTGCTGTGTCGCACGAGCACTCATTTTTGTGCAAAAACTGCAGTAGAAACCGCAACTGCCCTGAAGTGCGCCCTGGCCGCAAAAGTTGCGTCACTCCCTCCAAACTTTACCCAGGTACTAAACTAATATAGGGCTACACAATGAGATATTAATCAGGACACTGTGTCATTTTTAGTTTTTCCATTACCTGGAGTGAACTATGGACAATCTCTTCACTGCAATTGAAGAGACTGATGCAGGCTCCTCATCTACCTCTGCTGTCCCAATTGAATCTGTGGCCCACTCATCCACCAGACAATTTTAATTCACTGTGAACTTGTCTCAGAAAACTTCAGGCAAGGAAAGAGCAAATTGATTACTACTTTCAATATTAGTGTTGAACCTGTCATCAAATTCAAACAATTGATATTTGATAAAGCAAGGCAAAACAATCTGATTTAATGTGAAGTAGTTTTCAACAAGGATACTGTGGCTTGGGCCAAAAGAACTGATTGACATTGATGTCTCAGACATTGACAA
This sequence comes from Physocladia obscura, assembly GCA_027596945.1. Lineage (NCBI taxonomy): Eukaryota > Fungi > Chytridiomycota > Chytridiomycetes > Chytridiales > Chytriomycetaceae > Physocladia > Physocladia obscura. Next base: position 8,208 of record JADGJH010000298.1, read on the forward strand.
GTTTATGCAGTTTTGCAAAGCTGTGACAAAGAAAGGATGACAGCATGCAGACACTCTTTCTGACACTAATCTCCAAAATTGATTCTGTCAGTCAGTTGACTGTGTTGTCCTGTTGTATTCAGCAGTAATTATTTCAAAGGAAATGTTTGAAAATATGACAAAGACACTACTGCAAACTGAAAGTCCAGATCAAGCAGGAGCAGCAAGTGAGCAAGCTCAAGCTGATATGATCCAGAAATTGAAGGATTTGCATCAGATATATTTGAGTGGGTTTGGAACAAGCTGAAAATTATGGGCAAATCTAATTCTGTCAAGATCTGCACAGGTCAACATTGATCTTGCAGGTAGAGTTGAAATACAGGAACATATTGATCATCAGGAATGAAAATCTTTTATATTCATGAATAAACCACTTCTTTTATTAGTTGAAAAAATCTAACTCATTCAGTTCAACATCAAAAGCAACACCAGGCTCAAAGCCTTTTGCTGAATAGCCACACTTCCTGTAAATGTTGTCCAGAGGTATATTGTGGAATTTCATAAAGCAGTGCCAACTATATGCATTTTCTTGTTTTCTTCATGATTTTTTTTTTCACCAAATCAAACAAAATACCCAATGAGCCCAAATAATATACATCAAGAATCCAGAAAGAATTAGGACCAGGAAAATGTTTCACTCCCACTCAGTGCAAACTTTCAACAGCAGTCAAAAAACTTGGTTTGATCAAATGTTCCATCTGTGTTGAAATTTTCAACAACACCATTGATATTGATGAATGTTAAAAATGAAACGAGTGGCTTTTGATTGAACTCACCATGGAAATATGACTTTTTACCATCCTCTTTTCTAAAGCATTCCTTGATTGTCAAATTAAACTTCATCAAGATGCACAATATTGTGCAAAAGCCACAAAAAGTTGTAAAGCTCTTTTGTGAATTGAAACACATCCAGTGTGCAAATTTGAATAGCCTGGCACTTCAGTACTTTCCATGACAAATCAGTATCCTTGAGAATCAGTGATACAGAGCTAATTAAAATAGTACATCCTGGAAATTTTTGCTGATATTTGACTTTTGCTTCATCAAGGAACAAGACGAGGTTTTTTCAGTCAAGGTTAACCAACCAGTTTCTTTGATCAACACAATATTTTCAGTACATAACATTGCGCTCTTTTTGGTACACTCCATCTCCAGCCTTGTATTGTTTGATTCATTCACCAATAGTTGATGCTGCTTTGCCAAAAAGCATGACAACAGTTGCTTTGTTGACTCCTTTGTAATAATATACATAAAGGACATGATTTCAAACAGCTGGAGTTGCTTGTGTATGCAGCACAAAGGTACACAGACTTATTGCACTCTGGTTGCAAATACTGCAGTCATTGTACTGGGTACTGCACAGTATGGCATAGTTTGTTTTCATCATTTTTAATTTTTCTCTGGAATAACAATAATAAATATGCTTGGTATTTAAATGAATTTAAGCTGTATTCTTCATTTTAAATTGGACTTATTTTCCAGAGTACAGAACTTATTAAATCATATAGCTTGATAGGTGTTTTTACAAATTTTTTGGTTAGATTGTGAACAAGAGGAGTCTCTTAAAATATGTTGCTTTTTCAGGTTAAGGCTTACAAGTATTCGTAAGCTAAGAGCTTGATAGTAGTGGTTTAGAGAGTAGAATTTTAGTTTATTTGAGAATGTTTTCAAAAGTTAAAATCCAACAGCCTTCTTATAAGCATTTTTCATGCTTATCCATCCTATTTCAAATTATCCATGATTTATTCCAGTTTTTGGGGTCCCTTCATTTGTTTCTGTTTGCTATCTTTAGAAAGGATCCAAAAAAACAGCTCTAGTTCCCAAAATAAAGAGCCAGTCTTGAACTGCTGATTTTGCTATCACAAACTAGTCTTTGCAGCATGTAATGCAGCTGTTAGGCGGTGAGTTTGATCAACCCCTTGTTGTCATTATCACTGTTAACTTCAACAAAATACATTTCAGTGACTAACACAAATTTCTCCCAAAAGAACTTTGCACTCTATCAAATTTGCAAAATTTGTGTGTGTATTATTGGCTTGAGTGAACAAATTCAACATTTTATCTCTCAGAACTAAATGACAAGAGTTACTTGAATTATATATACTGTTAAGTTGTTGCCTTGTCAAGTATACAGAGTGGAATGACTGGATTGCACGTTGCTTCTCAGAATGCTTGATAAATGTTACAAAGTACAATTTATCATTACCAATTGCTGCATCAGTAAGTAGTATTGACAGTGATTGTTTGTTTACTACTGCTGAGTATGTTCTGTCATATTGTTCTTGTAGGTCTCTTCAAAAACATAGTCATACACATTTGTGTTCATCATCTTTAGTTTTTAATGCATTAAGGTAGGATAAACTTTGTATTGGCTGGATGTTTCACAAAGCTAATGTATTCACTGTCTTGTATGTTGTAGATTTCTGTGTTTATAGGTGTTCTCCAGTCTCCAGCTTCTTTGAGTGTAGCAAATCACATGTTGTGCCAATTGTGCCAGTTTTATTAAATTGTTGTTGTTGAATTGAGGCATTGATTATGTAAGTTTTGTTTGAATATTATGATTTTTGTAGGACTGGGATTTTTGATTGATGTCTTGTTCTTCTTGTGTCAGATTCACAATAATTAATTGTCTCAGTGTTTTTTCTTGGACAATTTTTGATCTTGTTAACTCCTTTGTCATTGTCTGATTCACTGTTTGATGCTGATATGAGTTTGTCTTCTTGTAAATCACTGTCTGAGTGGTGGATTCTTATTTCTAGGGTTTTGTCCTTGCTGGAGTCAGAGTTGGATTCATCTAAAAGTTTTTGGATTGTTCCAAGTTCAAGAATGTCATCTCCATTGAAAATCAAATCCATGTGTTCATGATAATCATGGACTTGTTGATACACACTTTAAATGTTGAGTAGAGTTGGAAGCTGATAGGAGAAAATTTTCAGAACTACAGGACATCAATTTTTGATTGATTTTATAGTGCTGCCAGTGTTTCACTATTTATAGTGCATTTACCACTGCTTTGGCATTTTCCCTTTAGAAAAATGGTAAAAATCACATCAATGGGATGATCTGACAGTTTTCTAAAGGTATTTATAAATTATTCATTTTCATCGTACCATGTCAATTGTCTGTTTATTTTCATTTGCCAATTAATCAATTGAACAAAATTGAAAATGGAAAATTTCAATTTCAAATGATAACAACGGAGAATTTGTTTGTCTTGCAGCCAATAAAAAGACTTTGAGTGAATTGATTCAAAAATGAAAGGCTTTTTACGTAAATAAAGATTGTTATTATCACATAGTAATACAGACACCCCCCTGCCAATGTCCCATTCATCCAAAATCCATGCATTTTAAAGCGTCCTTTGCAATGACTAATCAACACTATATGTGTATATATATGATTTGAGTTGTATTTTTCGATAAATGAAGGTAATGTATTGAAGATACTTTGTGAGTAATGCGTTGAAAGAAAAACTTTGGTACACTAGAATACACTGAAATAAATCTTAAGCCACAATATAAATGCATTACTTATTAGTTCACTTGGTTCACTTCTAGTTCAAATATTATTTTTTTTTGTTTCAAGTGTAAATAATGCATTGATCTTGTTAGTAAAGTGTTCTATTGTTATTTGAGACTGTTTGCTGATTGATTTTCGCTTTTTTGATGACTTTTCTCATTGAGATGCTTTTGTGACAAGCACACTTAAACATATCACTATCTTCTCCTCCACCACAAAATGCCAGCAAATATCTAGTTTTCCAAGAGTGTGAATTCCAAATAGACCATTGCAATATAGAACACATTTCTGGCAAACTTCTTTTATTTGGTGGAGAAAAGTTTCATAGGAATAGCTTCTGTGCAATGAATTGGTGCTGCAGGATTTTTTCTTTCTGTTTCAAAATTGATTTGAGTTCACGTTGGCTTGGAAATAAATAGCCACTGCTAATTTGAAACAGAAAAATCCAGGCTAAAAGATGGCGCACAGGACATAGCATTAGCTGGTCATCAAGTCTCCACATGATTGTATTAACTGGAGCTGCCTTAGCCTTTCGAAATATTGTAAACCCCAAACTTTCAATTTCACCAGTTGGTGAAAAAAAAGTTATGTCCCAATTAATACAATTGTGTATTGTTTTTGTACCATCCACAATCTTCACAGTTTTGAAATCAGAAATTTCATCTTCATAGCAAAATAAAAAACAGTCGTAAATGATTTTGGTGAAAGGTTGAAAGCCGCTGACACCTTGTTCCAGCAGATGTTGACAGATTTCCAGCAGTTCTTGTGGAGTCAAAGGCAAGTAACCAAGAGCTTGATATCCTGCTCTGTTTTTTGTGGTTTTGCTGGCTGTGTTTGTCACAATAATGTTTTGACAGGGATTTCCATGACACCATAGATGCATCAACCTATGCCCACAATATCCATCACATCCATAGCAATCTCTTTGTTGATCAAGCATGATACAGTTATCACAGGGCTTTTAATATGACTTGTTTGCTTTGACTCCTTGTGCACAATGAATTCTGCTGGGCTACATTTAAATTTAATAAATTGAACAATTGATTCTGCTTTCATTGATGGAGGACAACTCAGAGGATTATCTAATAGCATAATTAGACTTTTGTAATTACCAATCCAAGTACAAAAGAATCACATCCCTGTGGTCTTTTACTCTTTGTTTCACTTTGTATATTGTCAACCAATAAAAAAATATTCTTTACCTCTTACATGTTTTTGATAAGTTGATAGTGAGTTAAATTCCAAAGGTTTATTTCCATTTAGAGGAAAGGGGACAGTTGATATTACATTTTTTACATTAAATAATTTCTTTTTATTGTTTTGGTCCACTCCTCAAATTTTCACAAAAACCCCCTTCAACAATTCATTTAATCCACCCTACACAATTCTCCCTTTGTTATCATCTTTTTTATTTTGATTTCACTATTTTTCATATCACTCTTTTGAGATTTTTGGATGGAGTTGTCTCTGGGCTTCTATGTTGATTAGGGAAAACTATAAAGGGACTTTATTTTTAAATAAAAACCAGTTCAAATATTATAAAATTACAATAGTTGATGTTGTTAAATTCAATCTTGTAAGTATTACTGTAACAGATTCATTTGCATGTTTTTGTTCCTCCTCAGTGAGATAGAATTGTTGACTGATCTTGCCTGTCTGTTTTTTTATTCTTTCTGTACATGCTATCCGTGTCACTGTTGTATCAGACATTACTGGGTTTCTTCTTCTTGTCACTGTGGTTTAAATTGCAGATTCGGTCCACAAAAATTTATTTAAAAGTATTTTGTGGTTCATGCCAAGATACATTATTATATTTTGTGCCTTAGTGGGCAAAAATATGCCAGTGTGTGCCATTTTTGTGCCAGAGTTATGTTGCAATCTCTGTTTATGATTGTGTGTGGTAAGGAATTTTAGTGAGAATCCTTTTTTTTTTTATTCTAGATTTTCATTGTTCAAAATCCTCAATCACAAAAATTCCAAAAACAGTCTTTAAATTAATCTTGCATTTTCCTCCGCATACAAAACTTCCTTGTATTAATACAAAAGCTACTGCTTAATGACGGAAATGGCAAGTTCACTGTTTTGTTCTTTACTTTTTAAGCAAATTGATCAATTTCTTTCAATAAAGAGTGAAGTTATCTTTCAATACAGCTTGAATCTTTTACACTTTAACAACTTATGCGTTGGTAAGCAAAATGAATTACATTGTAAAATAGCAAATTATAAATGTAAAAGTGTCTTTATAGTATTTATTGTGTGTGCAACAATAAATACTATAAATATACAGCTGGTATTCAAGTGAAATCACATACAGCTAATATGTTGATGCTCATGGAGGTGTGTGTTCTTCTTTTTCTTTTTCTTTTTTTTTCATGGCCAGATACCATATGTTTCATGTAAGTGAACTAAATATGAATTTTCCCTTAGCTGAAAGTTTAGGATTTTAGTTAAATTAATTCAAGATTGCAAAGAAAGCAGCATGACTGTGAAAAATTTGCACATTACAGTTGCTGCCACACTTGCAAAGGTTTGGGTTTTTGATATACAGCCAATATTTTGAAAATTTGGTTATGTTAGTATAATGAAATTTTATCTGCAAATCAAATATAAGTGCAGTGTTTATGGCATGGGCTATAAAAAAAAAGTTGGGATATTACTTATTTTTTTTATTTATTCATTGCTGCCTGCAAAATTTTCCAGAATTGTCTTGAAACTGTTCACTGTCATTGGTGTCTCTCAGCAAAATTGACAGTCTTAGAAAGTTGATTAAGAAAATCTTGCTGCATAATCTTTTTAAGAAATAGTGTTAGAAGTTTGTTAAAGTAAAAGAAGATTTCAGAATTAATTTACTCTTCTTGAAAATAAATCACTAAAATTGCTTAAAAGAATAAAAAAGAAACAGCAGACTTGCCTTTCTTTCATTAAGTGGTAGCTTTGTATCAATATAATTTTGTGTAGGCAAAATTTATTTTAAAGACTGTTTAGAAGTTTTTGAGAAATGTAAATCTATAATAAAGATTTACTACATACAATCATAAATGGACATTGCAACAAGGTTCCTTCAAGATCCTGATTTCTATTTGATGAAGTTGCTTGTTTTGAAGTAATTGATTTGCCCAATCTTGCAAGATTAAGTGCTTGGCTTTTTGTTGTGCATTCATGAATCATAGTTTTGTAATAATTTCTCTGATTTGAATTTTTTTTTGGAGCTCTGTTTACCAATTCTTCACCAAATAAACAAGAGAGTAGTATATAAATACTCTGCATTTAATTTTTTAAGATCACTGCAATTAAAATAATAGTAACTTGCTCATCTAAGCCATATGAGTAGTGGCTATTGTTACAAATATGATCACTAATCTAATTTTTCTAGAAGAATTTTCTTCCTATATTACCAGAATTTTATTGTATCTTTTTTCTCTTTTAACAACACATGCCCAGTGCTGTTATTCCCCCTACCCTCCGCAAACTACACAAGCTCCATGCCTATGCATATTTTTTTCTGATTTTATTTTTGTATTTTCTTAATAAAATTGGTATTTGGGGTGTCTTGGCAACATCCCCGGCTGCCTATATTTTGCCCAACCTTATTCTTTGAGCCTCAAACAATTTGACCCAGCGTGTTGATATATACACTACAAGAGGCAGGGCAGATGATTTTTTTGCTGGTCATCTGCAATGCACCAATTTTTCACTGACTATCTTCCATTTTTCAGAGGTTGATGTTTGTCTGAAGGTGCTTTGTGATAATGCCAGTGATAAATACCACCCAGTTGATATTTTGAAGATTTCACTAAAAAACTTCCAGTCATAAACAATTTTTGAAATACAGCAAGTAGCGGAACTTTCGAAGTAAAAAATACGAATTTGCAACTGAGAAATAAATTATAACTCTTGTAAAATAATTTGTTTTCGTTCTCTAATCAAAGCAATCAAAAAATTTTGCAACCAATCAATGTTGTGCCAAGGCTTAAAGTTCCAAAAAGCACAAGAAGAAAGAAACTTTTGATATTCCATGAACTGGTGTATTGTGAGCTACTTGCTGTACCTTGCACTTACTTCCATTATTTCCGCCGAAACTACGGTTGACGCATGTGCCAAGCTGGTCACCGGAAATTCCACAGCTGGATTGCCTTCCTTTGTCAATACAGTTGACGATGTCGAAGCTTGCTTCAATTTGTTTCCTGTTACAGTGGCTGACAAGAAAGCTCAAATTGATGCACTGAAAGGATACTTCAATTTGTACCCCTACCTCGATATCGCTGCCAACGTGTCTACTCCGTACTATCCTCTTAAAGTTGATCTCTTTGCATCTCTGAATGCTATTGTTACAAACGAGAATATTACAACGGAGCGGCAGATGCAGCTTGCAATTTCCGATGTTTTGAATACTCTTCAAGATGGTCATATTGAATACACTCCCCAGTGCTTTGATCTACTACCTTATATGCAGCCAATTCGGCTTGTTCCGCAAGTTAGCAAGACTCAAACGGAGCTTTTTGTGCACAGCTTTATTCAATTTGAAAACAAAACCCACAACTACCTTTATAATAATATTTGGACAGATCTCACAAACTCTTCCAATTTAATTGGGGCCAAAGTCATGAAAATCAATGGCCAAGATTCAGTTGTAAGTCTAATATTACTTTTACTCAATTTTTCATAAATGCTCATTCTTTAATTACCCAAGGACTTTGTTCAAGCATACGCCGATCGATACTATGGACTAGCACGTGCTCCAGAAACAAGATTCAATACAATGTTCCCAAGTTACAACAATTTGGGCGATCAATCTCTCTTGAATTTTGCAACCAGTCCGCAAGATACCCTTACGTTTGAGTTAATTTTAATGGATGGATCTTCGTCAAATATTTCTGTGTCTTGGGTGGCAATTTGGAGCACGCAACTGAGCTCCAGCTTTTCCAGTTCTGAAACATATTATCAAACGTTTTGTACTTCACTAGTGGCTTCTCGTGATAACACTCGTTTTTCGAGAAGGGAAAAGAACTTGCAAAAGCCAACTAGCAGTTTTCAACTTGATGTTTTGCAAAATCTCACTGTAAATAATGGCTACCAGATTATTAAATATGCTGATTTCAGTACTTTTGCTATTTTGGACGATAATGTTACTGGTGTTTGGCTGCTGCCTACTTGGTGGTATGTAGGCGGGACCAATACGGAAATTTTCGAATTTATTGCTACAATTACCAGTGGACTCCAATCTCTTCAAGATGCAGGTGCACAAAAATTAATTATTGACTTCACAGGAAATACTGGTGGATTAATAGAAATTGGATGGCTGATAGCCAATGTAAGTGCTTCTTTGTATTTTTTGTGTGTATGTGTTTTTTGTTTTGTTTTTCAACTTTCTAACTGTATGTAAAATTAGTATTTGTTTGCTGGAGTAGACTTACAATCAAACTTGTACACTGCCAGACTACCAGATTCTTTGTCGAAGCTGTTTACTGATGTGCCATCAATCATCTTGGACAATGGCGTTATTGATAAACTTCCAAACAATGTCACGATCTCTGAAGTTTCTCAAGTTATCAGCCCCGGAGTTTATATTTCTGGCTATTTACAAAAATTTACTAATGAACTAATTCTTGGAGTCGATCCTTTTGCAGGCATAGTGAATGGAACTTTGACGCGTAATTATCCATTTGCTGAGTCAACGGGGTTACTACTGTATTCATGGGCTCCAGAAAATGTTGTAATCGTTTCAAACGGGCTCTGTGGCTCGACTTGTGCACAATTTGTGTCTTACATCCGAGATCAAGTTCCTGTTGTTCGGACTGTGACATATGGTGGTGGGAAAACAAGAACGATCCCTGGAATATTAAACTTTGATCCAACTGCATATGCAGCAGGAGCAGTTCAGGATTTTGAATCATTAAGCACCTATTTCACTTATATTCCTGCCCCACCTGCCGGTGTTCCAGATGAAGATTTAATTCCTGTTCCATTTCCGTTCCCAACTTATGGCCAAATACCGTTTTTCACATCATTTTCGCCATACGGAAAACATCCTGAAATGCCAATTGAATGGGATATAAATCCAAGTGAATGCTTTCTTGAAGATGTTCTGATTACAGACCCTGCTAAAATTTGGATGGCTGTTATGGCAAGCGATTGTGCCCCTGGAAAAGTTTCTTCCACTGCAACTGGCACCAGTTTCAATAGCGTTTCCAAATCAGCTTCAACTGCCCGCACTTCTTACACAACCAACAGCTTTTTGGCCACAATTGAAAGTGTACATGCCACAACTGAAAGTACTGCTTCTAATTCTGTGCGATCAGGCATATACAGTGTTGAAACAACTGGAATTCAAGCTGAGAATTCTACAAATAATGGTTATGCTGTTGCACAAAAAACTGCAAATCTGTACAGTGCTGCGGAAAGCGTTTTTGTGCCATTTGCTGCTTTTTTTTTGTTCTCAGTCGCATTTTAAACAAAGAGATGGTATTTTTGGTGTTTTGATTGAATAACTGAATAAAAACTTTTTTTTTTTTTTTTGTGCGTATGATAAAAATGAAAAAACATTTTAAATGATTTTTAATCTCTATGTGTTTAGAATACCAATAATAAAACTTAAGCACAATCCGTTGGTGCTTTTAAGAGGGATAAAAGATTCAATAAATTGAATAAAATTTGTTGAAAATAATTTTCAAAAAATAAAAATTGAAATTCAACCTCAGCAAAAAAGATAAATTCGAAAAATGTAAATGAAACTTCTTATTTTTCTTTCTGCCTCTTCTCTTGCATCCTGAGCCCTTTATTTGTAAAACTGCCTAGAGAAACAGAAAAAAAAACAGAAGAAAAACTAACACCATTCTAAATATATGACGCCAGAACAAAGGTTTCACATGCTCTAAATCAACTTGCTGCAATTCTTCAGTAACCTCACATTCAAATCCGCCTGCTTCCACACTAAATCATCGGTAACTCCCTCCCCAAGAACTTCTCAGTCTTTTTATCCACAATGGCAAACGCAAGTCCGCTTTATCGGTGATATTATTCAGCACAAGTGTTTTGTGTCCAGTAAATTTCGGTTCATGTTTGAAAGGACAGTTTGGAACTTTGCAAAACACCCATACCGACAAGAAATAGAGCTTTGAAATGGCACATGTATCTACGCTGCCGGCGGCTCGCATCCGTTCCATGAATACCAGAACGTACAGTGCGAAGTACGGCAAGCATCGCCGAAGCAAAACGGTTTACTTTTATTAAAAACTTGCCAAGACTGCAGGAACGGGCACTGTGGACGTGTGCGGTTATCGCCAAAATGACATAAATGCTGCTGGATTCCGCCGGGTATAACATCCTATGTATTCTGTGATTGATTAAGAGAAGAGATATTTGAGTTCCTTCTATTGCGAATTTGGGAGGTTTTTTCGGATTCAGCTCCCAGATCAACTTTTAATTCGTCGGTATGAGCGGCTGCTGTTGCTGGACTTAATCTAGAAAATGCTGGTGAGTTAACCCATTTATTCAAGTGTGGTTAGAAATTTCTAAGTTTGCCTTGGAAATTACCATGTAGGTCGTACCCGTTTCCATATCCAGCTCCTCCATATTATTGTTGTTGAGGTCCATTCAGCCGAATCTGATTGGTGTGACAGGTGCCCCATCGTTAGGCACAAAATTTCCATAATAATCCACAGTCACATAAACTGGTTGAGTACCCACAAAATCATTCAAACAAAGACTGTGATTTCTTGGAAAATTCGATGGATGATATTCGTTCAAGTTTGTTTCCCCATTGATTCTGCAGCTATCTTTAGTGATATTGGCGAAAGAAGCAATTCCTAGTACCATTAAAATTACTTGGGCTCTGCTGATTGTGATAATCAATTCCACTTGTGAAAAAATTTAGAGTGTTACTTGGAATAAACGGCTTTCAAAAATTACAAATCTCAGAAGAATAGGAATGCGAAAATCCTCCCAACAGTCAAATTCAATGGAACTGCAGCCAATGGAAACAGGACTTTGGAACTGCGACTCCCGAATTAAAAGCCAAAGCAATGGTGATCAACTCACGCATTGTTCAAATTGAAGCTAATGGAGTTAAAATCAAAAGATTTGCAGATTTCATTGTAGTTCTCAAAAGTTAATGCTTACATTTATTTGGGGTTCAGTGGGTTTTTTTATTCTAGCTGTTTCATTAATTGGTCATTGCATGACCACTCTGGGCAATTTAAGACAATATTATGGGCACTCTGAAAAAAACTTAGTGTTTATTTTTACAGGAATAGAACATTAAAATAAAACACCATGCTTGTGCATCATATAAACTCTTCTTATTTTAATTTAATTTTTTGATTCAAATTTGTGAGACAAAGTGGGAAGTTAGATTTCCTCCATTTCTGTTGTACAATTTCTTGATTATGCGCCTGTCAAAATAAATAATCTTCTTTCATTATACATTTATATAGTACATTCAGTTTGTATATCTAAATATAATTTCAGTATATTTAACGACCATGTGACCAATCAAGCCAGGGTGCCACCAAGTAACTGGAAAATGAATAAAACTATTAGTTTCTTCTGAAATGGTCACAACAAATCAATAAAATTTTATCATCTCTAAAACCTTTTTTTTCAACTTTTAATTTTCGACTTGCCAACAACAGGTTAGTCCAACTTGAGAGGCAAGTATTTAGTTAACTTAATCCTCATCATACCTGGTTGCAAGCCATTTTTTATAAAGCCATTGGGATACAGTGGGGATTCTGCAAACTGGCAATGAAATTGCTACAACAATTATTGAAATTATTGGAGAAGTTGGGTAAGAAACATTCGCATCAGCTGTCACTGATAATATTTCAATTGTGCAATTGGCTTGAAAAAAAAATTGAGAGCAAATACCCTTGCTCATGCGCGAATGGGTGTGGTACTTATGTCGTGAATTTATTGATGAAAGACATTGTCAAATCACTCACTTATTATGACCAATGCCTCTGGAGTAGCTGCTTTTATTAAATGGTGCTATTTGGTATCGTATGAGCACAAGTAGGCACATAATTGATTTGATGTGTCTCATGGTTTTACCTTTCCTGTTCTGACTCAATATAATATGCTCAAAAATTTAATCAGTTGAAAATTTATTATAGCTCGACTCTTGGTTGGCCATGCTGTTGTTTCAAATGACAATCAAAAAGATAAGCTCATTGAATTTCAGTCCATTTTTCAAATGCCTTGTTTTAGACAGAAATTGACGAGTTTAAGTCTATTCTTGAGTTTCGATCAAATATTATTGAAAAATTTTCAAATAAATGATTGCAATCTGGGAGATATACTGTTATTTCAAGCATACGTGTGAGTCTTTCTTAAGCCATGAGACTTTGCCAAAATTTCCTGTCGATAGCCAATAAACATTGGAATTTTATTCATACGGAGTCAATGAGATTTATTAACTTGTTAACTCCAAAATACAGTGATGACAATCCTATGGTTAGATCAAATAAAATTTTTCATTAATGTTCGTAGCTGTACATGTGACAGTGCTGTTGCTGAGGCTCAAAAGGAATTTGATCAGTATCTTTCACAATTCTGCGGTCGCACACTAGACACGCAACTGGGCCATTTGTTTATTTTTGCCGTTTTGATCGAAGACAGTTTCGTTCTTCCAATTGATAATTTCGATTTTTTCTCTCCAATCAGAATATCTCCAACAACTGAAACTTTATTGTCAAAGTAGTCACCAGAATCTTGCAAATTGATTGATTGATTTGTACCCTTCTTATCCATCATCGTTATTTCCACCATCACCACCAACGCACACCCTCCCCGCGTTCTCCAGTTAATTGGGAAACGCGCGCCGCCGGGCAGCAGCAGCCGCAGCAGCAGCCTGCATCCTTGATGAGGGTGACTGAAGTCCCTGTTGTTGTTGTTGCTGTTGCATCGCCTGCAGCTGCATCCAATCGCGATTATCCCGAGACCCAGCAAGAAGCCTCTCCTGTTCCCGCTCTCTCTGCAATTCACGCTGCAGAAGTGCGAGATGTTGTGGATCCAACTGACTCCCAGCCACGGTCGAATTCGCTCCATGCAATTGCTCGCGGAGTGTCACCACAGAATCTGTCAGATTCTTTAGCGTAAATTAAAACAGAAAAAAAAAAAAACTAACCGTAACTAACCGTCGCGCCCCATCCATTGTTATCCGTCTTTATCCCCAGTGCATTTCCT
>JADGJH010000299.1:0-21909 GCA_027596945.1 Physocladia obscura
ACACAAAGAATGGATGGATTATTTTATTTGGCAGTGAATTATTCCAGACTGTTGCCACTGGTCATGGAATTTTAACAGATGGCCTTATTGTCCCTTTGCAATGGTTTTAGTATGAGCATTCCTAGCATTTGAATGTCTTGTGGTCTTCAAAGTAGGTCTTTAAAGGCTGTTGCCGATAGTAGTTGAATCTTGAGCGGAGGCATCTTGCAGATCCATTGATGTGAATTGTTCTTGGAGTTGAAGCAAAGAGTATTTGAGGGCCAATCTATGACAGCAAATATTGACACATCTCATCAACAACAGCACTACTAACAGTTCCAATAATATTAAACAAACTAATGTCAGATAAACCAATAGCCACAATTATAAATGCCATTACAAGTAATGCAGTCCCCACACAGTCTGATTTGTCAACTGTAATATCCAATGCTAACAGTGTCCCAAGTGTATCACTGTCAGATTCCATATCATTTGATACACAGATTGCAACAGTGATAAACACCACAGTCACACAATACTTTGCCAGGTACTGTGAGATCAAGAGCAGGATCTTTTGAGTTGAATGGTGATGAAGTGGCTTCAGGCAATAGCAGCCCAAGAGCAGGATTGTTTGATTCAGGTGACAGCAGCAACTCATCAAGGAGTTTGTCTGTTGGAAATAGCAAGAATTCATTGCGTTCAATCCCATCTGTTACTGTATCCACCAGGCTTCTGGCTGTTTGCCCTTTACCACTCTCAAGTTTGGCTGTGCTGAATCATGAATGATAGAAATGAGCGATGTTATCAGCCCACAGACTTACATTTTTCTCCTTTCTTTTCCTTTCTTCATTTGTTTGCCAGAAATTCAAGCAGGAAGTTTTTAGAACAAAGAATTCATTTTTGGTTTTATGACCTAGTATTAAAAAGTTATGTGGATCACATGACAAACGTGGAGATCGCAATTTTCAAAAAAAAAATTTTAAAAAAAACAAAAACATGCGTTCATCAAACATAAACGTTGTGGGGCTGGTAGTCGGAATATTCGCTGTTGTAATTGTAGTTCCACTTGCTGTTGCATTATGGATTCATTACCAAAAGAGGTACATACATTGAGTTTTTTGTTTCTTGGCTTTGTGTTTATTGGCTATGGGCGTTATTAGAAATAGCAAAAGGGTGCGATTAAACGAATCGGAAACAGGACTGGAAACTCAAGTGAATAGAAATCCAGCACTGCTGGGAACATTTTCAGTGAACAATGCAAATGTCAATCGGAATCGAACTCCTTGCCTACCTCAAAGTTCTACTGAAATCGACGCTGAACTTCCTGCTTACTCGCCGCATGTTCCCACTGGCCTATATCAGTCTTCTTCTTCTGTTTCCTTGCGAGTACCTTTGCCAGCCCGTTCATATACAATCAAATAAAATACCTTCTAATTTCAATTTTTGAAAATTTTGAAACGTTGGTGTGATTTTTTTTGTCAGCATACTGTTGCTCTTTAGCATATTATCTATCTTACTGTTTAAAACGTCTTTTTTTACCCTTTTGCATTCAGTTTCATCACCGAAATTTTTTATGAGTTCAATTGTGGTATGATAAACTGACAAATTTGATTTAGAAAATAAAATCATGCCAAACATTGCGGCACTAAGATTGTAGTACCAGCTGCTGGTATGCCGTCGACAATAGAGACATAATGGTTGCCGAATCGCTGAGTAAAATTGTTATTTATTTAATACTGCTTATTTATTGCTGTTGCTGTTGCTGTTATTGTTGTTGTTGTTATTTTGGAGACTAACAAACTCACTGCATTCTTGATCAACAACAGTGTATTGAAATCTCATGCGCATTACAAAAATAGAAAAGTTTTTTGAAGCAAGTGTATTTATTCTCTTGCAAAAATTGTTTTTTTTGTGTTGTTTTGTCCGAGCAAAACAAAGGGACAAAACAATCACAAGCAAACAACAAACCCGCACAAAAACACAAACACGGATGACAGCATTGGCCCAACAAGCGGCTACGCAAGCCTTACTGCTATCACCATTCTCAGCGCAGCATATTCAGATGGGATCATTTGGGCGTGTCGTTGTTATTCGAAGAACTGGTGAAGACGGAAGGTTAGTCTTTTAGGATACACATTGCGTCGAACAAGCTTTAAAACCAAATCTTCTCGATAGTATATATCCAATCAACCAAGAGAAAGTTACGTTCGGAAGGTGCGTATTTCCGTTTTGCTCCGTTTCGCATCACTCACAGTCCGCCCTTTATAGAGATCAAAGTTGCATCATTCGTGTGCGATTAGAAGAAGTGTCAAGGCTTCACTGTATATTAACAGTTGATAGAGCATCCAGAAAGGTGAAAATCAAGAAACTGTTCGTGTTATTGATACACCAACTATACAACAAAATCAGGTTTATTTGGAAGACACAAGCTCGAACGGAACTCTTTTAAACGGAAAAGAGTTTGAAGTTGACGAGACCGGGAAATCGAAGCCTGTTGTTTTGAATCATGGTGATATTTTCAGCATTCAAAATCGCTCATTCAGATTGGAATATCCAGCACAGGTAATGAATACTCGAAAATACCTGTCATTTTCAACTCAAATTAATCTGTTCAATCAGGAAAAAGTAAAACAGTACTTGAAAGATCATCCTGACGTGGACGGCTTGATTACACCAAACAAAATTTTGGAATCATTGTCATTCCCAGAGTTTACAGCATCAACATCAGCATTACCACAAACCATTCGTAAAACCTTGACAACAAGTCATGTTAATACACCTAAATTGTTTCGTGTAAATGAAGGGCGAACTTTTGCCGCCGCTTCAAACACGTCTGAAAAAGTTGTGGTTAATTCGTTTGAAGCAAAGCTTCTCGTTGCATCAAACATTTCAAACAAATCGCCTTCAACGAAATCATCCTCTAAATCTTCGGCGAGAAACGAAAAAAACATTGATGAAGTGGTCAGCACTACCCAACCTGCTGAAGAAACCCCCAGGAAAGAAGCCCTTGTCAACACGGAATCTTCTCAAAGTTTTATAGTCGAAGATTCAAGCAATCCCTTCAACATCAGTATGGCCAAACAATCGGCCCATTTACCACGACTGCAGAAGAATATTACAAAAGGAATTTCGTTAAGCGCTACAGCAACTCCGAATAAAGCAACATTATCTCAAGTTCAAAATAACGGATGGAAGTCATTGCCGCGAAAACTTTTATTTGTTCAGAATCCTACTGCTAAGACAGATGACATTACAAATCCGTTTTTGAACATCGAGTTGATTCCAACCAACAAAGCTATAGGGTCTATCGGTACCGTTTTATCGGAATTCAGCAGCCCAATTGAAACATTAAATGTCACTGAGCAGCGGGAAAGTAATCAGAACACCGGAAACGCTAAAAATTTTACTTTCTTCGAAAAGCCTGTTTTCGAAGAAATTCAGAAAGAAGCATTTTCCAAATCAAACTTTGATTTGTCAGAAAATTTTTTTGTATATAACAACACACCAACGGCACCGTCGACACCGTCAGGTCAATCTCGAAACAGAATTGTGACATTCGGACGCCAGGTAATTATAATTATCATTATCATTATTATTATTATTATTATTATTATTATTATTATTACTATTACTATTATTATCTTTATTTTTATTTTTATTTTCCTGTGTGCTTTTATATTTACAATTTTTATACAGCTGACACCCGAAATATTTCAAAGTGACAAGCCCACTGCAACGCCAGTTCAGCGTGGCGGAAAAATCATTCCAAAATCAACACCTGGCGGTTCTATTCTGAAAAGTGCACTTCGCCGCACTGCCATCTTCACCACGAGAAGTCCATCAAAAGTAACAAAAGCTTGCGCAAACACACCCGCGACACCAGCGACAAAAAGTTTTATCAAACATACAAATTTCCGCCAACCCGCAGGATTCCAAACACCTGGTCTCGTTGCCCCAAAGATTGTACCGCCATATAACGGTCCGGCAACTTCCTCAAAAATTGTTCCAGTGGTGCGAATGTCTCCAAAGAAGTCATTCGCGCCGATTGCTGCTAAAAATTGCGGTGGGGTTGTAAACTTCTACAAAACAGCTGGCATTGTTGAGAAAACCAGTTGCGAGTCTGGGACTCCGATCTCTTCTTCTTTTGCGAAGCCGAACGAAGCTACTCTCGCAAATGAAGTGTCATCAATTGACGATTTTATTGATGTTCCTTCGACACCAACTGCAGTCATTTTATCTTCAGAGACAAGGACTTCTCCTCGTAGAATTTCAGCACGGCGAGTAAGCGCTGGTGTACTACCTCTCATTACCAAGAAAACACCGACTAAAACGGACGAAGGGAATTCATTTGCTTTCAAACTTGCCGAAATTGTTGCTGAATCTTTGCTTGACGCTCCGGTGTCACTCTATGAATCTAAATATATTAGTATCAGTGAATTGGTCGATTCTACTGCCAAACAAACGGACTTTGCTGATCTGCAGCTGATGAATATAGATGACACAATAGCTAGAAATGACGTAAAACCGACAGCTCGAAACGATACTGAAGGTAACAAAGAAATTTTTCTTTTCCTTTTTTTACTCAGAAATTTTACTTACGCAACTGCCTCAGCTATTATCGAGAGCCCGGACGCAGAATATGAAGGGCGTTCTGATTTTGCAACGAATGCATCTTCTGAAGGGATAACTGCCGATGCTGATCAGTTATATATGTTTGACGACTTTTATGACGAACCCAATATTGAAGAATATTCGTCACAACTTAATATAATTTCTCCTTCCTCTGTTGCTATTTTGAAGACTGGAGAAGTTGAAAAGACGGTTGAAACAAATGACACACGTCAAATTACAAACATCAATGATGGAATGAAGAATATAGCAGAAATTGAACGAGACACTATTTCGGAGTCTTTACTGGAAAAAGAAGATGAGCTAGAAGATGTAATTATTAACGAGAGTTCAAGACCAGCTATTGAGCAAAAAGCAAAAGAAATTATTTCGAATGTTGTTGAAAATGATGGGAAAAGAGAAGTTGCTAAAAACGGAAATATAAAGTTAGAAGCCAAGGAGGAAGAATATTCACCAAAATTTCAAACTGGCAATGATGGAATTAAGAATGCCACAACGGTAATCGAAAAGGAAGCTTTTTCAAAGTCTTCGCTGGAGAAAGAAAATGAAATTATGTTCGAGAAATCAAAACACGGACTGGTTGTTGAACTAAAAAACAACGCTGTTATCTTGAGTATTGGAGTAGAAAACGATCCTAAAAAAGAAGGTTTGAACGACAACGATCAAGTGGAATCGCAAGAATATTCGTCTCCAAACGAAAGCCAAACTAATCAAAACGAAAGTGGAGCGAAAATTCAGGATGAGGAGAATATGAAAGATATATTTTATCAGGTTTGTCTTGGAATCAAAAATGATTATTATGATTTAACTCTAATTGAAATCACAATAGGTCGATTCTTCTACGTCTGAGCAGTTATTTCGCGAAAGCATCTCGCTTGTCCGCCATAATATTGTGGCGAAAGACTCTGTTGAAATGGAAATTGACAGTCAATCTTTGGCTTCCGATGACAATTTTTCAATTACTAAATCGAAGCACGGCGAAAAAAAAATGGCGATCAATACTGTGATTGGATTTGTTGATAACGCCGCCTCTTCTCATTCCGATCAAACGGCTGAAAATAATTCTATTCTTGGTGTTGAGAGTGAAACCGGTTTGTCCTCGAAAACACCAGTTAAAGATACTGCAAATTTCTCGTCTATCCGTGAAAGCAAATCGATGCAAAAAATGCCAAAAGATGCATACACTGACTCAATTAAAGTTACGGAAGTAGATAAATCAGTCTTACTGCGTCGAAGCACGAGAAACACTGTAACTCCAAGAAAAACTCTGGAAATCTCAAACGATGAAAAACAAAGTGAAAACACTTCAGTGCTGGATTCAAATGCCTGTCTTGATCGTGTAAGTCACACGACTCCGCTAAAACTTGGCAGAGACTCCGAATCAGTTTCGTTCCAAAAAAGTTCAAGAAAAAGGGCGACTCGGCTAACTTCACGAAATATGTCAAATATTGCCGTCGAACTAGAATCTGAGGGCTTCGAGCAAGAAACCCAAAATGAATTGGCAAGTAACACTGAGTTCACACTTGAGTTGAACAAATGCAAAACCCACCGAACACCGCCAATAGGTTTCAAGGTGACGAAATCACTTTCATTACAGAATGGTGCGGCTGCGACGATATCGCCGAGAGCGTTTAGTAAATTCGTCGTTTATACCGAATATGAAGCAGAAGATGAAGAAATTTTAGGAAAGCAAAGTGAAAATATGTCCAAGGTTGTTGAAGAAATCAAAATTTTTTCATCACAGAAGCATGCCAGGAAGAATTCAAGTCCTCAAAACATTATAGATGTTGCCATCCATGAAAAGTCAGATGTGTTTGAATCACAAATTCCAGAGTCGCAAAACAAATTACGATCCGAACTGGCAGAAGTTGAATATAAATTTGAAAATGCTTTTGCAAGTGAATATTTCGAAAGAAGCAACACCAACGAAGACATTCAGTCAAGCTATTTCGGTGTCTCACTATTTGACGATTCACAGCACGTGAATGATTCAACTGCCACGCAAAATTCTGAGATGCCTATCGACGACAACGAATCGGAGACAGTTGCCAATATGACACCGTCCGTGACACCAAAGAATAAAATCTCGGGTACAAACACATCATCTGTCAGAAAGAATATTGCCCAACCTGTAGAATTTTACGTTAGTCCTACTAAAAGAATCGAACTAATTGGCTCAGGTTCATTGCGCAACAGCTCCCGAAAACTCTCGGCTGTTATTAAAACTGGAGATATTTTTGCTGTGACAGAATCTGAACTTTCAACCAAAGATGTTCTAGACTCGCAAGATGAACTTGGCGTCGAAGAAAATAGAGAAACAGAAGAACTTGGTGTTAAACAAAATTCTAAAGCGGTTGTCGATAAGACCAAGTCAGTGGAGTCTGTCATCGCAATAACACCCATTAAAATCCCGTCGTCTGCGGAAGTCTTATCTACAAAAAATTGCAGAAAAATTCTTGCAAGTAAAACAGCGAAAACTCAAAAAAAATCTGCATCTATTCAAAAAAGTGTGCAAAAATTGTCTGTCGATACCGAATTTGTGGAGAACGAAGCTAAAGCCGAAAAAGAAAATCAAGAAGCCGTTGTTGTGACAGATGAAAGCAGAAGAATACAAAATATGAAACTAAGTGTGGATGAAATGCAGATAGAAAAATCTGAGTGGGTTGTTGTTGAAGATTCTGAGGATGAAATAATGGCTCAAGAGGCAGCTAAATCAGTTATTAATGTATCATCTGTCACACCAGTGAAACGGCTTCTTGCTTCAAATACGTCGTCTACAAGGATGTCGACTAGAAATCGACCTGCTGAAGTTGTTGCTAGTGTTTCCGCTATTTCAGCAAATGATACCGAGCTTCATGCATTAACTTCAATCAGAAAAAACGCAAGAAAACGAGAAATACCAAATTCAATTACTGATTTCGGTATTGGCTCTGATAGTAAAGCTACAGCTGAGGACGTTTTTGAGCCTGTGCATGAAAGTCCATCAAAAAAACAGAAGCAGGAATCTTCAGCAGAAAATTTCGAAACTGCGTCTGTCAATCTAGTTCGAACAGTGAATAAAAGAGTTGCTAAAAAGCGAGTAAATCGTGCCAAAGCGACAGATTCAATTCAACCTGTAGATGGTACTTCCAAAAAAGATTCTGACGACACAATAGCCACTGTAATCAGGCAAGAATCTGTAGGAGTAGTTGATACCGAACAAGTTGGCCTGACTGATGTCAATAATTCACCTGTTCAGGAGGTCGCCTTCAGAACAAACAAAAAGAAAAGTGTCGCTCATGCGAAAACTGTAAAAGCTGAAGCTGGAGATCCTGTTGAACTATCTCAAGATTCGAAATCCACACTTCATGACGGTAACGAACCTGCAGTCGAATCTCAATTACCAGACTCGCTGATCAGTTCATATGAAACCACTGACTCTCTTGAGATAGTCGAGGCGGTAACTGCTAAGAAAATAACCAAAAAGAAGACTCTTACTCGCAGCAAATCAACGAAAAGAACTGCAACGGAGTCTATGGTTGAAGTTCAGGATGAAAATGAAGAAGAGCCAGGGGAAACTACAGCCTCTGAAACACTGATACGTTTGAATCGGTTCAAACAAACCAAAGCATCGGGTCCTTCTATATCTTCTAATACAGCAAAAACTCAAATTGAGCCTGAAAAAACTCACGAATCAACGGATTCAGTTAAAAAATCATTGAAAGGTGCTGCGAAATTAGGGAAAACACAATTTGAACCTCCAATTACATCAAAATTCGACATCGAAGAAAATTTTGAGCAAGTGCAAGAGAAGGTATTGATTAGTTCAAAGACTAAGAAATCTGCGGACAAGCACGGAATAAAGAGGAGACGAGGCGAAAAGGTGTTTGAAGTTGAAGAAGAGGATTCGAATTCTGGCGAAGAGCCCCAACTTAGTGAGCCAAAGAAGAAAAACCTTAAAAAAGTAAAAGCAGAAGATGTTGGGGAAACAATACTGGATATTCGTGAAGAACTTGCTCCAAGAAGAAGAGGCCGGCCGGCATCTAAGAATGCGAATTTACCCAAAGAACTTGTTCAACCCAATGAACTTGTTGAAAAATCAAAAAGCTTAAAATCAAAGCGGAACACACAACTTACGTCTGAAATTGACGAAAATCAGTCTCCAGCCAAATTGATTCAGTCAAAAAGCCTTTTACGGAAAAAAGTAGTTCAAGCTGAGGAAAATGTGTCAATAAAACCAAGCAAATCTACTGACGCGTTATTCGGTGCAGAGAAAAATGCTTCAACTTCAAAACGCAGTAAATCGAATGTAAAAATTCCTGTTGAAGAAAATCTGATGGATATAGAAGTTGAGGATAAACATGGGCGTCCGTTGAGATCAAAAAGGAGCTAAATTATCTGGTGGTTTTTTCAGACACTTTTTTTTCTTTTTTTCTTTCTTTTTTTTTCCCTATCTTTTTTTCCCTGGTTTTTTCCCTATATTTATTTTGGTGGACGTTGAACAACACAAAGAATTTTGATTGAAAAAAAAAGCAAAAAAAAATAAAAAATTATAATAATAATATTGTCATTCCAGTATAAAATTTTCATTTCTGCAAAAATAAACCAGTTCCAAAGGTAATATGCCCTCACCTCTTTGCTTGCCTGTTGATGCAGTGCTGGCACCAAATTGACTTCCAATCTGTACTTTGTGACTGGATACATTTTTTTTGTGACTATATTTTTTAATTTGGTGCTGGAAGTACAATGAGTGAATCTTGAAACCCAACCGAACGCCTTGAAATCCAACCAGCAAATAAATTAGTTTATTGAATAAAGAACAACAACCATTACTTTGATTTTGCACCAGCACTACCACAGCCTAATGAAACACTCAATCTTGCAAACAAGCTCTTTTGAGGTCCAAGAATCTGCAAACACCTGGATCTTCAGAGAAGTAACCAATTTGGTTACAAACAACCATTCCATGCTGGAGGATTCCCAAATCATTAGCATTCAATGTGGAATATCGACCAAAGCTGCCAGAGGAATTTACAAACGAGTTGGAAAACGCCCAGATTGCTCACATGGAAACACTACATTCACAAATACAGAAGAACAAGCCTTTATTATATTCCTACACACACGAGTCATGTCCCATCACCAAATTGCACAGCCAGACTTCATTAATTTGGTAACAAGATACTATGCATAGAAATATAGTGATGTGGAGGGGACAGCTGTCTAGTTGTTCGAGAGTTTCCAGCACTGGCACAAAAAAGTGATTGGTGACAAACACCTGAAAGCTATTTCAGAGGCACATACCAGTCCAACTACTTTTAGAGAGACCAAGGCATGGGTGGTTGAGTTTCAGCAGTGGATTGGTGCGCAAGGCGACAGTTCAAAAAATGTAATCAATGTTGATAAGATGCACATCAAATTACAAAATGACAACTGGCAGTCAAAATGAATTGTCACTCATTCCATTGAGCGTCAATACGAGCTTTGTGGAGAGAGGGGTCTGTTTGCAAGTTTTATTCTGCTTGTAACAGCTAGCAGCGAGAGAGTGATAGATGTTTTTGTTATAATGAAGAACAAGATATGTTGTCTTTACCAGCAAAGGTGCAGCTTCTTGACAGATTCCCTCGCCAAACTTGATGAGGAGCTTATCTTGATTGCGCTAGAAGCTTGATTGTGCCTTACAGTCAAGATTATATCATTGTCATTTCAGGGCACAGGAATCTATCCATTTGATGCAAAAAAAAATTGTTAATGCAGTAATGGCCAACATCAATGCTGATTAGTGCAACAAAATGCCTTGGATGAAAAGAAAGTGAAGTCAGAAGCAATTGCTACAAAAAACAATTACGTTCTCAGACAAAAAATTGATTGTGAGAAAGCTCGTTTGGTCAAAAAAATCACGAAACAAATGCGACAGAATTTTAAACTATGAGCGACGCACTACCAAATACCGCAACAGCTTGAAATGGTTCATTTGCTCAGTTTGCAAAGAGTTCGGACTATGCCCTCACTGCAAGACTCAAAATAAAGACCAACTGAATGCGCACAATCAAAGTTGCAAAGAAAGTAGTTCATATCAGTTTATTACCCAAAAATCTATCTTTTTGTTTATTTTCAACTCTTATATACACGTTGTTGTGTTTTAATGAAGTTGGAAAGATATTTGTTGGTCGGATTTCAAGACATTTGGTTGGCTTTCAAGATTCACTCAATATTCAGAAAAGAATTTTTTTGGAAATGATTGAATTGTTGACTCAATACTGACCAAACAAAAGCAAAGAGAAACAAAAGCAAACCCACCAAAAACCAGTCACAAGATCAACAATACCAGCACCAAAGAAAGCAAAAGCAACTTGAACAGGAGGAGCAACATCCCCGATGCTGCCAGTTTCTTGCATGCAAAACATACATTGCCACTGATAAACAAAGCTTTGCATTAATAAAATAAAGGTTGTATATGGGAAAAAAATGGCAAGATTTATTTTAAAGACTGTGTAGAATTTTTTGATGGTGGATTTTAAGAAATGTAAATCTGGAAAGAAACAAGAAAATTTTGCTAAAAATCCTTGTCATACACAATCATAAACAGAGATTGCACATAGCCTTTTTTCATGCATATTCATTCTATTTCAAATTCTCACTGATTTTTGAATGATTCATTTTCATTCATTTGTTTCTTTTTGCTATTTTTAGGAAAGATCCAAAAACTGGGAATGAATCATTCCAAAATTATTGAAAAATTTGAAATAGGATGAATATGTATGAAAAAAGGCTATAAGAAAGCTGTTGGATTTTAACTTTTGAAAACATTCTCAAATGAAAAACTTCTACCTAAACTTTGGCTTACAAATCCTTGAAACCCTCAATCTCAAAAACCAACATGACAACCTTGCCAAAGCAAACTGAGATATACAGACTTGCAATGAGTACAAATACACTGTTATGCAACAGACACCAAATTTGTCATTTGATTCTGGCTGTTGACAATCTAAGGGAGTTTGTCACAACTGTGAGTTGGAAGATGCAGGGACCACAAGTAATGCTCAAAGGTGCTGTCAAGTCAGATTGCTGAATTCATTTTTTAGATGTTAACTAATCACACAAACTCAATTCCAAGAATTGATTCCAGCAGGAGGAGTTCCAGGATCAAAATTTAACACAAAATACAATTGATATTGGAAGGTTTGTCATTTTGCTATTCATATGCTGGGCTAATTCTGAGAGACAATTGGTTTACAGGTTTAATTATGCTCCTGAGTTGTACACATTTATTGGATTTTAAATTATCTGTGGTTGCCAGATTGATTTTTACAAAGTTGTTGATTAGATAACTCTTTATTATCCTCCTGCACATGTATATGCCACACTTCAAAAATAATATCTGTAACAATATATATGGGCTGAATTAATTTATGTCCATGGTGGCTTATCAATCTGGGTCATGAAAGTAGAAATAGTATATTATTATGAAGTTTGTAGCCGTTTTATGCACAATGATATAAATTATTTCTGCAAACAATCCAATATGCTTCTCTACTTTTCTGATTATTAACAATGTCATTTGTAAGGATTAAAGCTCTCAGCAAAAAAAGGATGACAATATAATCGACCTTGAATTTTTCTGTTTTATTTAAAAAATAGTCAAGTTGCAATAAGCACCTTCAATAATAATAATCACATGATATGCATATTGAGTGTTCCAGCTATTTGGAATTTTACTATTCAATTTGCCAGATTTACTGTTGATTGATGACCCCGAATAATATGTTTATATAGATTTAAAAATGATATGCATGCAGATGTGCTGTGAAAAATAAATTATCCAATTCTATAAACGACGCCGCTGCAAAACAGTTGGACGAGCTATTGAATTTTGGGACGGCAGGGAGTTTATGTTTGGGTTTTCCGAATTTGACAGGGCCAGCGCTGCAACCATGAATTCTGGCGACGGAAGCTCATCACGTTTCAGCACCAACGTCTCTGGTTTTCGTAAATACCGCACAATCAACGGCGCCGATAATTGATGCTCCTGGAAGATTTGCGGGAGGGAAACATTTGGACTGGATTGAAGCACGACCGGCACAGATTCTCGTTCAGGCCGCCGCCGATTCCAAATCCACGCACTCAAAAGCAGCAAAACAATCACAGCCAGAGCACCAATAATTGCGCCGAGGATCACTAGTAACGCCGAATCATTGCGCTGGCTATCGGAGTTATTCGGAATGAAGGTATATGCTGACGTTGCTGCTGAGAATGTTTTTGTTATCCGTGGTGGTTGATATGGAATTGAGATTTGTATTGTTTGTGTTTGCATCATCGTCGTTGCCACTGCCGCTGCAGTTTCGGAGCCAGGCTGAACAACCATTCTTCTTTGGTTGCTTTTGTGCTCTGACAGAAATTGGTTTCAAGAACACAAAGTTTTACCAATTAAATGAGATGACTCGATTCAGTCGAGGATATTGTGCGGATAATGATAATACCGCGACAAATAACGGTAACAACAGGGATGGCAACAACAGAGAATTAGCAGTGATGACAAAAACACAAACAGCAGTTTACAAGAAGCACATTGGTCATCACACACAATTTGTGCGATTCTTTTGCGCTCGGAATCGGGAATCCGTTGTCCACAGAGTTTTACGTTTCCTTCCATACAGTTCCCCCTCGAACAAATCAAA
This sequence comes from Physocladia obscura, assembly GCA_027596945.1. NCBI lineage: Eukaryota > Fungi > Chytridiomycota > Chytridiomycetes > Chytridiales > Chytriomycetaceae > Physocladia > Physocladia obscura. The sequence continues at coordinate 13,266 of JADGJH010000299.1, forward strand.
AACGAACTTCAATTTAAAAGCAAGTCAACACAGAATCTCATCATAGATTTTTCGCTATTGCCCCCCACCTCCCAATTCGTCTCTTCACATTGCATATTCATCACACAATTTTTTTTACTATGTGCGACCCACAAGTGACTGAGAAAAACTTCAAAAACATCAATGCTTATCAAACGGAAACAACATGAACTTTCAAAATTCTATTGCAAACAATCATCCTTGGAAAATGCCAACTAGACATTTATCACGAAATTCCGGAGATTTTTCTGATTTCTTACTGCAAATGGAATTTTTTTTTCCCTTCTTTTTGTGATTAGCATGTTGCTCTCAAACACCAGGTATGCCATTCTTCCAGTATTTCCTTATTTTGCTGCATTAGAAATTAATTTTTTTTTTTTTTCATTGTATTCAAAGTATATGCAAAATCCATTGGAACAAGGGTGCAATTGATACCTCACAGTCTTTTGTTTCCCAACAAGAGGACAATTTTGATTTGATTTTGATGGCAGACACTGATAACTCCATATTTATTACATGTTCACTACGATAATTTTACCATTACATTACATGCAACCAAACCAGTTTTTCAAAACATCTTCGCCTCCAATTCTTCAAATCGAAAGTTCTAATGTTTTTCACATCACTATAAAACTACTATATTCTCTTGTTTTTGTCTTTGGTTGTTAATTTGAAGTTTAAACTTATTTTCGACTTTATTTAAAAAGAAAAGACTTTTGTATGTCTATATTTTGTCTGATCAAGGGAAATCAAAATCAAGACGCAGGGCTCGGAAACTGTAAAGTTTTTCAATTGCAAAAGAATGCTTCATTTTAAAAATTTCAACCCTGATGGAAACCCATAAAAATTAGCGCTATGAAGTTCATCAAGAACAAATCACACCATAATCTTTGTCCTATATAAATATTTGAAGTCGTTTGTATAGCACATAAGCTCTGGAAATGATTAATCTTATTTGTTTGCTTTTTGTCTTCTGAAAAATGGATTGATTTGCTTATAAAAATTGTTAGTGATTACACTAGGCTTATATAATGAGCTAAATTTTAAAAAATAAGAATGAAAAAAGAAAAAAAAAATTTATGTTCAATCTTTCCAGTCTCGCTTTGTTGGCAGCTGTTTTTTCAGGATTTATTCAGTCAGCTGGTGCGTGTTTGGTTCTGAATTCCGTTATTTCTTATTCTTAAAATTTAGACGCCGTTCGCGGTCGTCCAACGCTGAATGGTAAGACTTTTGTCGCAGACAACGGAAACCATTTGAGAGGTCCCTTTGATTCGACTGAATGGACTAATGCCGCTCCTGAGGCGAACTACGCTGCCTTGAGAGACCTTGGATTTAACGCAGTTCACTTGTATGCAGAAAATTTTGACACAACTCTTGCTGCGGGAAACAGGGCTGCCCAAGTGGATTTGGCCGTCCAGTATGCAGGTGCAAACGGATTGTATGTTATTCTCTGCCTTGCCAACGGCGGAAAGAACGGCGACTACAGTCTTTCGTATGCGGAAGCCTTCTGGACCTTTTATGCTCCCCGTTATGCTTCCCAAACGCACGTCCTTTACGAGGTTTGTTTTGTCTCCAATACCATTTTACTGGTGCATATTTTTGATTTATTTTGATTCTTTAGATTCAAAACGAGCCGGTTTCTTGGGGTCCACCATATAACAGTAATACTGCCAACCCAACTGGTGCCATTAACTTGGTTTGTAATTTTCTGACCTCCATCAAATACTAACCATTTTGATTAACAGCAAGTTCAAGCTTACAACATTATCCGCAAATATGCGCCACAAACGCCAATTCTTTTTTTCAGTTACTCTGTTTTGGGATATGGTGGCAACGCTGCGGCCATTCTTGGCGATATTCAAGCCGTCAACAGCCAAATTTTCGGTAACGCCAACGCCAAATGGACAAACGAAGCGGTTGCTTTCCATGGATACGGCGGTGTCACCAACACCAACACTGTTATTTCAGGTCTTCTTGGTTATGGCTATCCTGCTATTATGACCGAATTCGGAACGGTTAACAATGCAATTGACACAAGCTTTGTGTCTACGTTAGAAAATTTGGGTGTTTCGTGGCTCGATTTCCAGGGAATCAAAACGAGCGATGTCAGCACTTATGTTCTGACTTCATCTCTTTATCAAAATGTTATCACAAGTGCCAATCTTTGTTGGCCATCCGACTTTGGAACATTCCCATGTAACAAAGGCGCCGGTACAGTTCCAACAATTACCACAACTGTTGCTAAAACCACTACTACTGCTGCTAAAACGACGACTACAACTACCAAAGCCTCAACTACCACTGCGGGCTCATCGTCTTGTGCTATTAAATACGGCCAGTGTGCTGGAAATGGTTGGACCGGAGCGACTTGCTGCGTTGCTTCCACGTGTACATACTCAAACCCATATTACTCCCAATGCTTGTAACTTAGCACAGTTTAGAGAATCGTTTTTTGACACTGAAAATATAAAAGAGATATGTGCTTTTTCTTAAACTGGAATACTTTAGTTTTAAAGGAAATAAAGGAAGTCAAAACATAAAAATTTGAAATGTTCAAAAAAGCAAAATATACAAAAAAAAAAGACACAGTTGCTGGGTTGAATTTGCATATTAATGAACCAAAAAAAAATTTTGATTTTTTAAATGTTAATATTTCTTGATTCAATGATGCATATATTTCTATTCCGAAATTGAATTGATTAAACAGGATGAAACCCACAGTCCGCAGAAATCGCTTGCCCACTTTGATTCAACAACAAAAAAAATTTTTTTTTAAAAACAAAAAAACGAATGCACATTCAGGAAGCAACCGTCTATGAGACCAACGAAATTGCCTTGCTGATTGCATCTGATCAGCAATTACAAAACAACGAGACAAGCTCCGCCAGCATCCGCAAGTACATATCCGCAGCTCAAACAGATCCGAATCTCAACTTTGCCGCATTTCTTGCAGTTGACAGTAGCAATAGCGAAATCGAACCAGTTGCACTTGGCTGTGTTTGCGCACAAATTTGGACCGGGCTTCCGCTGCTTCCGCGCACATCAACATTGTGTATTGGAACTGTGTGGGGTCTTTGTTTCAAGTCACGTGACGCTGCTGCACCATTACTTCGTCACGCGATCGCTCATTTGAAAACCGCTGGTGCCACACAGATATTAATGCGCAACGACTCATGTCCAGATATTTTGCACGCCATGGGCTTTACACATGGAAACGCATTGGTTGCACGGTCCTCTGACCCTGTTGAATACCAAACATCATCGTTAAACACAGATATTCGTGTTGAACTCTGGGATGAAAGTGGTGACACTCTTGCAGTGAAAAATTGGAAAAAAATGTGGTGTGATTGCGGTGTGTCTGAGGATCAACTTTTGTCGAATGACAAATGTGAACAAGTGACGCGCTCGTTTATCGATAGGACAAGAGCCGCGACACCGTCTCGTGGATTCAAGACTATTGTGGCCCTTAAGAATAATATGCCTGTTGGTTCTCTGTGTTGCCAAATCCATAATACCCAAGCGCCAGAACCTCTTGCTCGTAAAACAGGTACTGTGTGGGCTGTTTATGTGGAGCCAGAGCATCGCCGACGTGGAATTGCACGGATGCTCATGCTTGAGTTGAAATCATATTTGTTTGGTACATGCGGTCTGGACAGAATCGACTTGATTTACGCGTCACAAGCAGGATGTATCCTCTACAAACAGCTTGGATGGAAAGAAGATGACGTTTATAGTTTAGACCGTGATGCTATTCAGAAGTTCCACACTCTATTAAAACCAACTTATGGTGCTGGATTCCGTGACGAATTAATGCTTCAAGAGCTCAAAAAATCCTTTCATAACGATGCTGCAACAGCAAATCATTTTTCAGACCAAACTCTCAGATGTCTCTTGAAAACGATCCCCCAGCAACTCGCTGCTCTTGCTTTGCACAAGTCTGAAATAGCTGGAATCACGCCGTATGTTGATGCCATCCAACAATCTAATGGTGCAATCGACAAGACATGGTTTCTTCGTAAAGCTCCAACAATGGGTTCTGGATTCAAGATGAATGAACTTTCCAATCCAGAATTAATGGCTCGAAAGTTTGATAAGCTTGCTGCAAAATGGGATGACTTTGTTACTGGATGCCGTTACGATAGAGTCTTTTCATGGCTCTGTGACACTATTCCTCAAAAAATCAACGATAGCAATGATCACGGAAGCAGTTTTTCAGTTCTTGATTTGTGCTGCGGTGTTGGATTTCCTGGTCAGACTTTACGATTGATGGGGTACAAAGGGTATTTGATTGGTTGTGACATTTCGTCAGGTATGCTTGAGAAGGCAATAACGCGGCACTGCTTTGATGAGCTTTATATATCCGATGTCAACAAGGCACTGCCTGTAGTTGACGCAAGCGTTGACATTATCATTTGTACTGGTGCAATGGAATTGCTAAAGTATGAAAAAGTGCTTGAATTATGTGTCCGCGCACTCAAGAAAGGCGGTGAGTTGTGGGTTTCGTTCCAAACAAAGGTAAATGAATCAAATCCGACTGAGCATCAAGGGATTGATGGGGTTACACAGGAAGAACTTAAAAGTTTGTTTGCTGAACTTGGACTGGAGGTGATTTCATTGATACAATGCGAATCGGCTTTCGTGACTCCAAAAGACGGGGTGTTGGTTGACATTCCATATTTGTTTTATCGCCTGGCATATATTCCATGAATATCAACAAATAAATTTTAATTAAAAAAGTAAATAAAAATCACGTCTTTGGATCTCGTTCTTCTTGGGTCAGAGTGAAAACCGAAGCTGCCAAAGAAAGTGTTGCAATTTAATATAAAAAACTCGTAAAATAATGCTATTTTCCGAATTTGCTTGTTCCAAACGTTATTCATTTTCGATCACAGGTAACTTTTTCTGGGAAAATGGAATCACGTCAAAGGAAGTTTGATATTCTAATATTGGGAGCAACAGGATTCACGGGAAAGTTTGTAGCACGCGATCTTTACCGATTTACACAGCAGAAGGGACTCAAGTGGGCGGCGGCTGGGCGGTCGCGAAGCAAGCTGGAAGGTAAATATCGTTGAGTGGATAAACAAAACAAATAAGCAAAACGTACAAACAAACAAACAAACAATTTTACAGATACAATCCAGTGGATTGGTGATGTACAGATTCCAATTGTTGTTGTCGACGTATTCGATACCGCATCTCTAGCCGCTGCTGCGAAGTCCGCGCGCATTCTGCTCAACTGCATTGGCCCGTTCCGGTTTTCTGGTTCTAATGTTGTTGCTGCGTGTATTGCCGCTGGCACCGACTATCTTGATATTTCTGGCGAGGTGTTTTTCATTTCGTTTTAAATAAGTTTATGACCAGTCTATTGCAGCCAGAGTTTATTGAGCGCATTCTCGCTTTCAGCCGAGATGCTGTCTCTGCAGGTGTCACTGTGGTTCCATGTTGTGGCTTTGACAGCGTCCCAGCAGATCTGGGCAACCTGTTCGTCAAACAGGAATTTTCCAAACGCGGTTTTACTGCCACTCAAGTCGAAATGTACATCAATCTGGCACATGGGCCATCGGGTATCACCGGAAATTACGCCACTTACGAAAGCGCAGTTCACGGCCTTGCGAACGCGCATGCTCTGAGACGTCTGAGAAAAGATGCAAACCGTACACCTCTTCCAATAATTGGACCGAAATTGCCGTTGTATGGATCGGCGAGATTCGAAAAGTTGTTTACGAAGAAATGGTGCTTTCCATTCTTTGGAGCTGATGCAACTGTTGTTCGGATCAGCCAACAACTTGTCGAGACTACACGTCGTGAAAATGACCTTGACAGTAAGGCTCTGCTCCAGCCGACTCAGTTTAATGCGTATATCTCAGCGGATTCAATCTTTCAATTGTTTGGTCTTGCATTTTTTGGCGCCAGTATGTATTATTTGACGCCTTATAAATGGGGCCGAAAGTTACTTCTTGCGTACCCTCGATTCTTTTCACTGGGGTTATTTACCAAACAAGGACCCTCGGATTTGCAGCTTAAAGAAAGTGCATTTATTTCAACATTCGCTGCCAAGGGTTACAAAAAACTCATCTCACAAACAAATGACGTTGATCCAAAAAATGCTCCTTTGGAATATGAAATTGTTGCCACAGTTGCGGGGCCCGAATCGGGATATGTTACCACCCCCATTTGTATTCTTCAATGTGCATTCCGTATTCTTGTAGACAGAAATTCAAATACTGGACTGGTTCCTCATGGAGTGTTAACCCCGGCTGCAGCATTTCAAAAAACGAGTTTGATTTCTGAACTTGTTGCTTCTGGCATTTCGTTTACCATTCAATCAGAAAAAAATTTGATTTAACTTTTGCTGATTTGTAAATTAAAAGTCACGCATATATACAATAAAAAAAGATCCAAAAAAGGTATTTGATTTGCTATCAAGGATTTCTTTATCATAAATTCCACACTAGATTACATAATTTAAGTAAATGGAGAACTGAAAATTTTTGAACTGTCAGGTTCTTCTGGTCTTCACTCATTGCAGCTGTAACATCATCAAGCAAAGCTTGGTCATCAGCACAAAGCTGGCTCTACAGCCTGAAGCTGGATCATCAGCTCAAGGCTGGTTCATCAGCCCAAGGCTGGTAAGCGGTGGAGAGCCAGTAAACTGGCTCTACAGCACTTGCATCAACTAATTGAAACTCATCACAGCAAAGCAATGAGAATAAGTCCAGAATGAACTCAGAAAATGTCTGAACCCTGGCTAGGTCCCAAAAATAGCCAAGTATCATCCTTCATGCTCTGGAGATAAATATAATAGATAGGATAAACAGAAACAGGTAAGTATGGTTAATAAATACAGACACAAGTTTTCTTTTCCAATTAAGATATTGAGCCCTTGTTCTGGCATCACCAGCAACAGGAACCCTTCTCTTCACACCCAGGCTGCACTCTGGCAATGCATGCATCTAGAGTTGCCTCATCACCCATTTCCCTGGTTGCCTGACTATGTCTTGTCCACATGGTGCTATACTTTTACTTGCAAGCTTATATTTTCTGGTCCAATCATCAGGCAGTCCACGTCATTTTGGGTGATATTGATGCCTCCTAGTTCTGGGGAATATGCCTCCCAAGGGATAGTGCACTACTGTAAGATATCCACTAACTCATTCCACAGCATTGCTAGATCTGTTCCAAGTGTCATGGAGGGTAGGGGTGGAAGGGGTGTAAAGAGAAGGTTGGCATTTACCCCTTGGGCTGCTGTGAGTCCAGTAAAACAGCCCCAAGTTTCACTCTCATGGTGGAAGCCCAGTGGTGGTTCAGAGACACCAGTTGAGCTTGATGCACCACTGGCCTCACAGAGCTGTTTGCATCCTGCAAAGAACATCCTATTTTTCAGAAAATTACCTATTCCCATTGCTTTGGCTGTGGTGAGTTTCAATAAGTTAATGCAGATGTTGTAAAGCCAATTTACTGGCTCTCCACTGCTTTTGATTTAAATCTTTATTTTCACTTTTCTTCCAACAAATTATGAAGCATTTTGATTATGTCAATTTCACTTTGAAGAAAATCACAGTTTTAAAAGTATCACAATTTTTTTTTTGGTTTTCATAGTAAACAATTTGGTTGATATTCAGCATATTTGGTTGATGCAGATGAAAATTTTGCAAGCTATAACCTAATCTTGTTGACAAACCTAGAGTATCAGGTTTGAGTTCAAGTTTGATTGTTATACTAACTGCACATTTTTTTGTTGCCATTTTTAATGTTTTTTTTACTCCTGTTTTCATTGTGAATGGGACAGAAAAAAAAAACATTTTTCTTAATTTCACAAATGCTATCTAAAAATACTGAAAATAATGGACTTCCAACAACAGACTATAATAAATCAAAAAATGCAATACATTGCAGCAATATAGATGGAGGAAATGTAAGTATAAAAGATTCAAGCTGCATTGAAAGAATTCACTCCTTATAGAAATGAATTGCTCAATTTGCATAAAAAGTAAAGAAACAAACAGCAAACTTGCTGTTTCTGCCAATAAGTGAAGGCTTTTGTATTAATACAAGAAAGTTTTGTGTGGGGAGGAAAATGCAAGATTTATTTAAAGAGTGTTTTGGAATTTTTGTGATTGAGGATTTTTGAACATGAATAAAGAAAAGAGAATTCTTGCTAAAAATCCTTACCATACACAATCATAAACAGAAATTGCAACAGGAAATAAAAAGAATGCTATTTATTAAAGGAAATGAACGAAAATGACAATATCAGTGACTCTGATGAAAATGCACCTGAAGTTATCAATCTATTTATACTTTTATTTTATTTATGTAATTATTTATTCCCTCAGAGTCCAGTATCCAAGTGTCTTTGCACTTGCCAGCAAGAATGATGTTTCAATTTTAATTAAAAGTACACCTATTGATATGCCAACCATACTACAGCTTGTTGTCCTTACCACAGACCTAGGGGATTAGGATCAAGTTCTTCCTTATGGCAACTACAGTCTTTTGTGATGCAATTATCTGCCCCCTTGCAATTTCAAATTTATGCAAGAATTATTTCATTCTATGCATTTTGTATTTATTTTTATGTGATTTATTTTGATTTGCTTTAATTTTTTTTATTAAATAAATATAT
>JADGJH010000300.1:0-21780 GCA_027596945.1 Physocladia obscura
GCGCCGTCAGCAGCGTGACGATCTGCGCCTCAGACAGCGTCGCCAGCTCCGCCTGCTGCGCCGGGTTCAGCGCCGCCTTCAGTGCCGCGATCATTGCGGGCGTTAGTGCCGATGTGCTCATGAACAGAAGTAATTACAAATTAAAATTTAAAAAAATTTAATTCTTGTTTTTAAACCACGTGCTTGTCTGCATCTCGGTTAGCCCCGATTCGGCCCAGTCGCAGAGTCGCAAAGCGAATTTAATCCGCTGAAACATGCAAGAAGTAGACATATTTTCATGGTCCTTTTTGTTTGTTTGCTTCGCCGTGATCAACGCCACGAAGCTAGTCAGCCAATTGTTAAAAATTTTCCTCGTCAAATTTTCATTGTTTCAAGGCGGTCAATTTGGAAGTAACTGGAACCTTCCAGCTTCCAGTAATTACGAAAAGATTCGTAGATGTGAGAATTATGTTAGAGATAATAAGGTGAGTCAGACGCAAAGTGAACAAAAACCAGTCAGCCGCAGATCCCATCTGTTGAGCATATTTGACAGCAGCTATTTGTGTTTCCGGAACATGAAGGACAGGATACTTCTGGTTTAAGCTAGACCGAGCAAAGGAAGCTTCCGTGAACAGCGTTATATACCGTATATACTATTGTTACCAGTGATTCAGTGATCAAAGATGTTTTTCAAAATGGAATTACTCGTAAGTGCAGGACAGTACCCGCCTTTTTGAACAGTAGAAGCTCTGCAAACTTAAGTTTTTTGAGTGCAGAAGAGGTCAAATATTAAACTGACGATATGAGGAAACTGAAGTTGAAATGCTTAAACTTTTCACTTTATCCCTGTTTCCAAAAAAATTTTGCGGTTTAGTCCGCGAAATGCAACGCGAAAGGGAAAATTAGTGAAAAGGCCTGGAAATAAAGGCAAAATGTGATTTGCATTATTATTATTAAAAAAATAATTTATCAATTACTTCCAAAACATGAGAGTTTCACGGATTTCCTGCTTGAAAGCAATAACAAGACACGGAGTGACAATTACATCTGCAGCCAACACCAACAAGCTAATGGAATAATAGACGCCGGTCAAATCAAAAAATGGAATAGCTCCGACGACACACGCCCTAATTTCTTACGCGTAAAACGGTGTATACAACAACAGAAGTGCCAAGGAGAGGGCAAGGCACTTTGTGAGAATCTCTCGCTCGACGCGCAGCCTCACGAGCTCTAGTGTATGCGGATCATCTTCTTGTCCATCGCGTGATTGCATGAAAAACGATACAAGCGCCGGGATTTCGGCAAACTGACGCGCGGTGAATTGATAAGTGCGAGTGTAAAACCATGCTATCAATGTAGATGACCCAAAATAAACGATAGATAAGCATATCATCCAAACATTTTGTTGTGTCTTTTTATCAGGTTTGATTCCGTCCGATGTTGGCTGTTTATTATCGAATTTTTCAGCGAAAGAAGAAAAAAAAAAAAAAAAAACGTTTTCTAAACGGAAAGAAAAAAACAAAAAAAAACAAGATGAACCAAAGCTTACAGAGGTGGAAAAAGTCCACAGTAAAGTAGCGACAAGTATCGCAAAAATTATCCAAACAGTTGCGGATACTTTGCTTCCGTAAGCTTTCTGGGTGATCCGAAAATACCGTTCCATAGCCAATTGTACATTAATAGAAAATACCAAAACGAGAGAAATGTTCGAGAATGCTGCTGCTGCTCCAGGCGCACCAAACTCTATTACACTCCAGTTGTCTAGTGCAATAATGATAGAGCGACCTATCGACCACAAAAACAGCAACGGCATGAAAATTTTCGGTTTCAAGAATGAATAATCAAAATTTTTTTTTGTTGTCATTTGATTTGAAATCTACGAATCATTAACTGCTCTTTACTTAATTGAAGTTGATTCAAATGAGCAGGTTACGTTTCATGCAACAATCACTTCTCTCATATCTTGTCTAAAGAGAAAAACTGATGCTGGAATGAAGAGAAGATCGGACGACATGATCATGACTAAATTGAAATATGTGCCATTTTCATCTACTTTTAGCTCCATAAATCTGCAACAGCACCTAAGAAATGATGAGACTGGAGCTCAAAACCAATACAGTTGAAAAATATCTGCTGTTTTAATTTCTTACACAAAGATTTAACTGTCCAGTGATTAATATCATTAATTATATCAGTGTACTAACAAGAAAGGAACTAAAGACGTGAAGTTTTCAAGTTTTAATGAATGTCAATATGGTGCCGTCCATAGGCAGATCACGATTGTTCCAAAATATGAAACCCCGGGAACAAAAACAAGCCAAATCAGCCTTAAAATATATATGTATTTATATCAAAACAAGAAAAGATTGCTTCAATCATCTCAAAAATCTGCCTTGGATTTTCTGTGCAAATTTTTTACTGTGTTTTTTATTATTTTTATCATTAATTAAATTTTCCTGGAATCAAAAGCGATTGAGAATAAAAAATGTGATTCGTATCTGTGACGCAAACTCGAATGAATTTTTCTACCAATCAACTTTAATTCGAATAATATTGGGATATAAAACTTAACACACGCTAAAGAGCCTCAATATCCATCGTTGAAACAGCACTTTCTGACAGAAAATTTTGAGTTTTCAAGATATTTTTGCATTTCTATGACCACTCCATAGACGTATTCCATCAATTGTATATCTTTGTCCAGATGGTTATGATTGCAAGGCAAATTGCGTGTGGTACAGAGATAGCTGTCGACGAAAAATCTGGTGTCACAAATAAGTTCGAAAACCATTTATGTAAAAATTGTTGCGATAGGAGAATGACGGACAGTCTTTCGTTTCGAATTTAAAGGTACCATCGGTGATATACTACGATAAACAAGAGAATTTGAATCGCTCGGTTTTAACTGAGATGGTTTTTATTCATGCGATGAAAAGTTTCGTTGCAAAAAAAAAAAAACATCAGAAATGTTACAAATTGTTCTGCACAGCCAAGATGATGAAAGAATCTGCACTCACTGTTTATATGGATATTTCTTTCAAAGAATAAATATGACAAAGCTCGCAACCATCTATAGTGAGCCTGTACTTACCATCCACAGATGAGTTACTTAATATAGGAATCCGAGTTTCAAGAGCAATCTGACGCTATAAAAGTGACGGCAATCACGATTCGAATTTTTTCGCTCGTAAAGTTTACGATTCGTTGCGTTCATATCAATAACATTTTTTCTTACATCCCAAAATTTGTTTTGAAGGTAGTCTTTTCTTTCTGTTAACGTCTACGTTTTTATTATTTTGATTTAACAAAAAAAAAAAAAAGGAAAACAGATATATAAAGAAAAAAAGTCCTTTCCAGATGTACAAACAAACTACCGCACTATTTCCAAAACACAAACTTTTGCCTGATTTCAGGTTTGAAATATAAAGTTAGAAGCGGAGTAACAACCACATCCATTGCCAAAAAAACCATCACAATCAGATTTCCAACTTTACTACTATCGCCTGGAACAGTACCTCCGTTGATTACCGATACAATACTATAAATCCAAAACGGAAAATAACAAACAATCAAGCTCGTCGATAAAACTACGCATTGAACAAGTAAAGTTCTTTCGAGCTTGATTCGGGTACTGCGCAGCGATTCCGAATCAAAAGAGCCATTTTCGCGCGCATCTTCGCTGTTCATGAAAAATGTCACGAGAAGAGTGTTGTTGTTGAGCTGGTGGCTTGTGAATCGGTATGTCGACAAATAGAAAAATGATATCATGGACGTGGCACCGGCAAAATGAATTGATGCAAAAACTATCCACACTATCAGACCAGTTCCAGATGGTGTTGATTGTCCTGAATTGGGCTGTATTGTTAGGGTTAACAAGCATGAAAAAAAAAAAAATTGCGCGGAAATTCAGTCACAACCAAACTACGAACCCAAATGGTGAATTCAAGGACCATAATAACAGACATGATGATAAAACAAGTATAAATCGTCACAAAGTAGCGGCTCCTGCCTTCAGGTCGCAGCAAAAAGTACCGTTCGGCTGCTAGATTTACATTACACAATAGCATTGCAAAAACGATCCAGTTTCCAAATATAGCCATCCAGTTTGACCGAATATTCCTTGATCTTACTAAAGTTGATACGCCTTGTAGTACTTGGCTCAAACTCCAGATAAAACATGTAGTCAAGAGAATCATGATGCGTCTGTTCAAAAAATTTGACATCATCGTTTTCCGATATATTCCAAGAATAACGACAATCGAGCCATTCAAGATCAAACCAATCGAAAATATACCAAGCTGGAGAACGCTGATGACCAAGCTCGGAACCATTCGTTGGTATATCTTGTGTTGCTCGGTGAAAATGAAATGGATTTTGAAAAATTTTAAAAAAATTAACAAATTTACCAAGCGCGAATAATTTATTTTTTCGCAAAATCCACGCTTTTTATCATCATATTTGCAATATACTCTTTCAGCATTTGATTTTGTTCATTTAACTATGTGCACTTCTTTTTTTTCTGGTAATGAGTTCTTGAAAGAACAAAACAAAAACGGTTAGGGTTAATGACTTTTTAGATCAAAGAAATTTAAATTGGCGAAATTACTGACAAGAAACAAGGTTGATAAAACACATAACTTCGCTTAAGATTAAACGAAACATTTGATGGTCCGTTATTGTTTGTCCAAATGTTTCAAACCTCATTAGCAACATTCACTCACTATTAAAGTTAGATGCATTCGTTCTTTGGAGTGCAGCTGCTTGTGAGGCTTTCACACTGTCATATTGCTGGTTGTTTTCTTTTTAATTTCGTTGCCTCCAGTCGCCACCAGTTGCCTCCCTTAGTCTCCATCTTCTGCTTTGAATGTTCACGATTTTCTTCAATTACACCACGTCGACTCCTCGGCTCCAAACGCGTTTCGACTTCTCGTCATCCATGGCGAAGTCTAAGGCAAACCAGCCCGCATTCTAGTCAACGGAGGTGCAACGCCCAGTTTCATCAACCGCAAGTGCGCTTCATCGCTCTCAGCCAAGCCACTTTCTGGTTCTTTCGCTATCGCTCTTGGTGACAGCTCTACTATCACAGGAAAAAACTGGTTCAATCAGATTAATCCTGACATCAATTGGCCAAACAACATTGTGCGCTTCAAGCATTGCAAATGGACAGGCGACAATTTACCAGCGCTAAAGTCTCCACTAGTCCAAGGATCCTACTCGCCCGACTTTATGCGCTCTACTCAATCCAAAATCTTGCCTCGCTCCGCCTTTCCATCACCTTCAGCTTCAAGTTCGGCTCCGGCTCCCAGTCCTTCATCAACATCAAACAAAATTGTACACAAGAACAAATCTTCTACTCAAGTATTGCTCTGCTACCTTCGCTCAGTACCGCTAGAAGACCAAATTGAGGCCAACAATCTCCAAGGCAAAAATCTCTGTGCCATAGCAAGTTCTAACGGAAAGGACAAAGCTATTAGAAAAAAACTCGCAAAAGAACACCAAGAAATTGTCAATACTTACCCAAAGCGATTCCAAAAGTTCAAAAATCTACCGCCTTTGCGCCCAACAGACCACGCTATCTTGTTACAGCCAGTTTCAATCCCACCAAAGCCCAAGTCCACCTATCCCATGTCAGAACACGAACTCAAGGTTCTCCGGGAAGAACTCGACCTTCTCATAAATAATGGATGAATTCAGCCTTCCAGCTCTCCATATGGCACTTCAGTACTTTTTGTAAAACAAAAGAATAAATTGCAATTGTTGCACAATAAATGTTCAAACCATCAAGAATGTTGCGCCCCTTCAAACATCAAGGAAACTCTCAATTGCCTTTGTTCCGCAAGATTCTTCACTGCAATTGATCTCGCCCCAAGACTGCATTTTACATCAAGTATGGACACTATGAATGATTCGTTCTTCCAATGGGTCTTTCAAATTCACCCGCTACCTTCCAATCAACTATGAACCTCATATTTGCTGACTATATTGATGACTTTCTTCTTGTATATATGAATGGTCTTCTCGTCTTCAGCACCACATATGAGGAACACTTGGAACATCTCCAGAAAGTTTTCCAACACTTGATCTCGATTGTCGCAAATTTTTACAAGGATTCTCTTACCTTGGTTTCAAGATCAAGCACAACTCCATCTCTGTGTTTCCAGAACGCCTTTCTGCCATCGCTGACTTTGAAGTTCTAACATCCTGAACTGAACTCCGCCCCTTCATTGGCATTACAAATACAATCCACAGGTTCATTAACAATCACGCTGCTCTTCTCATGCCACTCACAGACCTTCTCAAGGAAACAACTGTCAATAAACAGCCACAACAATTCCGACCACTAACAGAACAAGACATTAGTAATTTCAACCACATCAAGGAACATCTTTCCTCACCTTCAATTCTGGCCATGTTTGACCACAACAAGCCGCCTGTCCATCTATTCTGTGACTGAACAAAAACTGCTATTGCTTCTCGCGTCTGTCAGTACAACGAAAATGGCTTCTTACAACCTATCAATTTTCATTCGCGTATGTGTAACTGTGCAGAATGAACCATCATCCTTATATGGGGGAAATTCTTGCACTTACTGAAGTCCTCAAAACACATTGCCACTATCTCATCTGCAATGACATTTACACTTAAACTGACCAATGCGATGGGTGTCAGTAGAAAAGAATGCCATGAACTCTTGGACAATTGTTATTGTGAATGGGCAGAAAACAAGTCATTTATGCAATTCCATGCATTATACTTTCAAGTCAAACAATGAACAATAGTGCACCTCAGATGAAAAATAATAAAAGAATTCCTAGTTCTTATTTTATCTACTTTGTTTTCTGAACCAAAAGTAAGTTTGTTACAGTTAAGATCTTCTCACAATACAAATGTACAAACGAATAGTTGACAGCTGTTTTTTCCTGTACATGCCGGATTATTTTGCCATATGTATTCTTTCCCACGCACGCCTCATGTTCACTACATGGTCAAAAGCAATATCATACGGTTGATAATTGCTTTCAGGATTGAAATCAACAATGTAACCTTCTTTCAAGTCCTTTAGCAATCCATTTTCCTCCATAAGTTTGATGCGAGGCTGTTTAGCTGCGTTGTCAAGCACAAAATGTGTTTGCAATTTGACAAATTCTTTGAACGTTTTGTCGTTAAACAGTTGGTCAAAAATGTCAAAAATCTGCTGGTGCTCTGTATTAATTGAGTCAATGATATTCATGTCGACCCAATATGCGGGTGCACATATTCCATCGCGCCCGGGTGTATTTTTCAAGGGGAGTAATGAGCCATTGTCATTCAAACGGGTTGTGAATTGCAGCGCAAGTGCTGGAACATACGTTAGTAGTGTTGATAAGAGAGCTTATGATACCGTTTTTTTTTATTAGACAATCCCTGCTGAATTCGATCAAAAGTGATATATTATTTTCAAGAGTATTCCAAGTTTATGTGTACCTTGTTGGTTCTTTTCCTTGTTTCAAGTTGATGAAATTCAGCACAGAATGTCTAATAAAAGTTTGGTTACATTATCTCTTATGTTTACACTGTCATTTCATCATACTTTGGCAATTTAGATTCTAATTAGATTCTAGTTTAGAATTTCTAGAACTTAATTAAATTCTAAATTAGAACTCTCTCTGTGAAAAGCGGTATTTTATAGCAATCCTCTGTGAAAGTATTGGGGGTTTCTCTGCCCAAGCAAGAGTTTGTGAGTTTGTACGGACCTTGTTGGTTCTTTTCATTAAAGTAATTTTGGGGGTAATGCACTTTATTTTCCTCCTGTTTTTTCAAAACAATCTAGCACACGACACACTAGTAGTCCAGTACTTTGAAAGAGGGCAATTTAGAGTATCGTGGCATCGACGCGATGTTTATAGTTGTGCGCTTTAGCGAACGTATGATTCTGTATTATTTACTTTATATCGCAACGACACTTCGCCTGACCTAGTTTTGGTTTCTACGTGAAAAAAATAGATAATGACGTAACTTGAAACAAATTACTGAAGAGTGGGGAGGGGGGATATGGGTCTGTCAGAGGTAACTCTGAACAGTCAGGTGCTGCTAGCCGGACACTCCCTGGAATTACGCCGGTTCACACCTGCCGCAGTCTTTTCAGACTATCGCGGCACCCAAAAACTGTGTGCCAAGAAACCATATGCCTGTTTTGCTGGACGCGCGTTTTTTTTTAAGTAATAAATATTGACAAAACCGATGAGAAGTCTTTCCCAATTTCAAACAATTCAGTATCAGTTTCATAAAAATCGTTTTCTTTCATTAATCTAATTATTTCGTTAAATAATGAAATTTCAGTGCTGGATGTTGTTGGAATGTTGGTACCAAGTTTTCTTTGAAGTTGTCTTATCGTCTCTTCCAAATCTACAATTTTGCTCCTTAAAGCCTGATTTACTCCTTCTAAAGAATTATTAGTTAATTCAGACACACAATCATTTGAATCAAGCCTTTTAATTCTAGCTTCTAGTTCTTGAATTTTACCTTTCAATGCTTGGTTCGCATTAGGCCTTATTGGATTTTCTAATTTCAAAAACTCCTCTGGAACTTCTATAATTGTTGGCTCATTTGATCCAAAATACGGATATCCGATTTTAGTTAATGTGGAATTGACTTTATATTTTTGTACTTCATATGAATGATTATTCCGTGGATCTTTGTAAATTGTTCCGACGGGAAGTGATTTTAAGAATTTAGTTCGGACGCTTGTTGACGGGATTACACACTTCATGTTTTAATATAGGAAAAGAAAAGAATTTAATTTAATTTAATTTAATTCTATTTATTATTTTTAATTTATTTCTTATATTTAATATAATCAAATGGAAAAATTAATTAGTTATTCGATAGAAATAAAATCTTCTGATTTATCATGCTGTATTTGTTTTGATCAGCTCAATATTCCTTTTGCTCAGTGTGCTAATGCTGGAGCTCATTTTGTATGTGTAAGATGTTTACGTAAAATTAGAATAAATGTCCACAATGTAAAACCAATTCTTTGTTTAACAATGAGCAACTAGAATCACACCTGTTGAAATTTATGGTGAGTTGTCCTAATAAGCACTGTAAAGCCAAGACTTTGCGTTGGAATTTATAATTTATTAGATCATCAAAGTGAATGTATTTACACCAGGACAAACTGTCCTTTATGTGATAAGATGGTCTCTCTTTCATCCATACAATCACATTTTGAATGAAAATGTACAACAAAAGTGATTAAAAAAGATTACCAATTTAATTCAAATTCACATGATATTGAAGTAGATGCTATGGAAAATGATACTTTTTTAATCATTGATGACGGAGTTGTATTATTTAGAAAGGATGATACTAAATGGTTACTATGTCCACTAGCACAAAGCAGTTCTAGTATCATAATAGTAACAACTACCAAGAGGTCACTAGGTGACACTATTTCGGTTAAAAGTGTTCACTTGAAATGTCAAACTAATTTAAATGAACTGAAATGGAAGGATTTGGATACTGATGGTGACGTTTAAGTACGAATGATTGAGAACGGACAAAATGGAATCACAGGATTTTTGAATCATGTATTCAATGTGAGAGATCATCCAAGAGAAGATACAGACAACTAAACTTAAAATTGATCTTATTTCAAATGCTAAGCAAAATTACAGAAAGAAATCTAATTCAGAATATAATTGCGTTCAAAAATTCTAAATTAGGGTCTAATTAGAATCTAAATTACCAAAAGTACGATGAAATAACAGTGTAAATATAAGAGATAATGTAACGAAACTTTTATTTGAGATTCTGTGCTGAATTTAATCAACTTGAAACAACAAAAACAACCAACAAGGTACACATAAACTTGGAATATTCTTGAAAATAATCATGAGCATGTTTTCTGCCACTTTTGATCGAATTCAGCAGGGATTGTCTAATAAAAAAAACGGTATCATAAGCTCTCTTATCTACACTTCTTACGGTTTCGATGTGTGCCAGCGAATATCACGGAAATTATTGAACTGAGGACCAATGAAATAAAGCGAGCCCATATCATAGGAATATTCGTTTTCAAGTGGAATGATAGTTTCTTTAAATTGCCGTTCAGCAAAACGTACGTAATTTGGGCATTTATCTTCATTATTTGTATCACGTTTGGCATCAAAAAATGTTCCAGGAGTTCCAAGACATCCCTTGTATTGAAATGATCCATATTTTTCCAATATATTATCATCACATGTAACTAAATTATGTTCACGTAGGTGAGGACAGCGAAAAACCATAAGCACGTGAGTGCAAGACGAATTAAATACAATAGTATTGGCAGTAATGGAGTAGTACTTGGTAGAAGCAGAACCGACTTCCTTTAACTCGGCATTGGAGTTGGTGACCAAGTTGTTGAATTTAAAGTAACTGTATGTGTTGTTAAGATATCCACTGTTTTTGATTTCTTGGGCTTTTTGAGTGGCTTCATAGATGATTCTTGTCACAATTTCAGTGTTAACTGGGAAGAAAAAATGTGGTCAGTTTTTCGTTCCAATAATTCTAAATACTTTTTTGATCATACAATATTCAGAAGTTCCAACATTTCGAATTTCGTATTCAGTATTGGAAGAAATCTGGGACAAGCTATGATCATAGTTATGCTTGGGGATCAAATTAGGAACAGGAAAGAATTATGAGTGTGAGGTTAATTTGAAAAGTTTTTGAAAAGGTATTCACCCTTGCTCAGAGTTGATAGTAAAAGAATTATTATCTTTCTTCAAATGATCCAGAATTTCATTAGCTTTAGCAAGCGTCTTGGTAACGTTGGCATCCATTTCAGATCCGCCAACCAGATTAACTTTTATTATTGCAGAGAGTAGCATATTATCTGCCATCTGCAAAGACGCAAGTGCATTTTCGACCTTTGATTTTTCCATGATCGCCGACAATACTTCAAATCAAGAAAGGAAGTAAAATTTTTTTAAACTTTTCATAAAATAAATTGTCCAGCTCACATGTAAATTTAGCTTGAATATAAACTTCAGCAGCAATAATCAAACAGTTCAATAACTCTTCAATTCTATCCACCAACAGCTTCTTTGACTTGGGAGATTTGTCAAACATTGCTGCTTCTGTTTCTTGAAGAGCGTCAATATCTGTCACAAGATTTGTGAAACGTTTGGCAAGATCACGGATATCACTTCGATGATTTTCTGGGGCTTTGGCAATCTAAAAAAACAAAATTAAAATACAAAAATACCAAAAAAGAAAAAGAAAAAGAAAAAAACCTGATATGCAGTAGAGATCACTAGCACCGATAATCTCATAATAGGAGAAACAGAGCCTATATCTGCGATAATTGAATTCAAAAACTTTACGTCAGGCCAGTTTAAAGCGTTTGTACCAGAAGAACTTTGATAATCTATGTGCTCAGTTTTATCAAGAAATATTTCAAGCGGAATTTCGTAAGACTCAAGGCCATCAAGCAAAAGCTCAATATCTTTTCGGCCTTTCATTTCCGCAAGTTTGATAACAAGTAACTTCGTTTTTGCTCTAATTCTTGTTTTATGCTTTGGTTTGTCAAATCGGCGAAGGTTTTGGGACTATTTTGAGTGGACATTAAGCTTTTGCGCGAGAGCATGTTATGAACAAACTTTTGCACTGGATTCACAGGTTTATGAAAAAAAACGACGTATTAAATGAAGAATAATGAATTATCATACTATGAAACAAACCAGGTAGAAACGAGAAATTTGGAAAAGAATTTTTGTGTGCTTCCATCACATTTTGAATGTGATCAAACGCAAAATCATGGAAATTATAATTGCGATCCTCAATGAAATTAACCACAAATTCATTTTCCCGAATGCTAATCAAAACATCATTGTTATCTCGAAGCTTGTTCAATGGCTCTTACTTCTGGCTTTCGGTATTCAAATTATTTTTCACAAAGTTCTTGAACTTTTCATCGTCGAATGAATCTTTTTGCATCATTTCAAATACACGTTCGTATTTTTCGCGAACAAACTGGATTATTTTCATGTCGATCCAATAGGATTTTTGGCTGCTTGTTACTTCCATTCCCCGAACTTTCGGAAATGGGTTTAAATTGGTTGTACGGAGCCACTGTCGATGATCGTTACCCAAAATAACTGTAAATTGAAGAGCAACCGTTGGCACATAGTTTAATGAATATGCCCATCTGACATCGCGGTAGCTGTTAAATTTTGTTCCAACGAATTTGACTCTACTGTCTTCAACACCACGTTCAAATTGTCCGATTCCTTGTTCTGTGATCTGCCGCTTGACTAACTCGAAAATTTAGGGTTGCCTTGGCTGTCAATATCTTTAGTAGCATCGAAAAAGCCACCGGGCGTGCCAAGGCAACCCTTGTATTGGAACGAATGGTCGCCAATGGTATTGTTTTTGCACTGGCCTTGGGTATGCGGGCAGCGAAACTTCATCAAAACGTGCGATCCGCTTCTGTTAAATACAATCGCATCCGCTGCGATCGTATAGTATTTATCCTCGTCAGTCAGTCTGGCGTTGCTTTCTTTGATTATTTCCATGTTGCCATTGTCATGCGTGCGAAAATAAAGTATTTGTTGTTGAGTTGGCCTAAGTTCTTGATCTCACTTTTTCTGGCCGAAACGGTCTCGTTTATCTGCTGAATAATTGGATCCTGATTGGACCCCAGCATTTCCTTTTTTCGATTTTTAAAAAAAAAAAAAGGTTTGCCATTTCACTACATTTAATCAATTTGACTTTGTGTTCAAAAAAAGTTGGTAGCGTAGTAATAAAGGCAACTTAAGCTATATATCAACAAAACATCAATTAAAAGACCGTTTCCTCTTTCGTGGAGATTTGCATCGCGTGTTTGAGTCACGTTAAGAGACCAAGACCACGTGAGCAGCCAAAAACTGATGTAGACTATATTTGTAAAATTAACAAGAGCAGAATGATCAAATTACCGGAATTTAAATTCTTGTTTCTTTTGCTGTTATTATATCGAATCAGATTTATTGAATTGATTGAGTTACTACAAGTTTGTAATTAATGAATGTTGAATCTGAACATAGTTTGGCTTGTGACTTGCCGTTTTGCTATTGCAAAACAGAGCGGACTGATAAAATAAATAAAAAGAAGAAATGGCAAAAACGAATTTTAGCGCCTTCGAACAGCTAAGGATAAGTTTCAACGAGAAAAATTTAATGTGAAATTTGAGTTTTCAATTTTTTCTCTTTTATTTTATTATTATTCTGCATATGTCTTCTTTTCATTATATTAAAATATTTGACTATTAAATATTTCAAATAATTCTTCACCAAAGCTCTTGCATATCTTATCTTCGTGAATCAAGAAAGCATTTTTGTAACAGTTCATGACAAAATCACAGCCAATGGTTCAACTTTTTTTTGGAGTAGCAAATTTGACTTGCAATGATGTGAACTATTTAGAATATGTAAGGCAAAAGTACTTTTTAAAATTACCGCATCTGGGTAGTCAACACATATGCTGTCTGTTCTAAAAAAAATAATTGTGAATCAAGAAACTAATACTTGATCCTGCCATACGCTTGAGACTTTCAGATTTTTAGAAATTTCGCGTTGATTATGTGCCATTTTTTTGATTCAGTCTTTGTGTCTGACTGAAAAGTGGATCCCCCAAGTGCACCATTATCCAGCATCTTCCACACATATCAAATAATATGCAAACTCAGAGAAGAATTGTGTTTCTGGATACTGTGGTGTGATTTTTCTTTTGTTTTGAAATCAAGTTATATATTCTTCCATCTTATAGGCCAGGCCATACATTCTGTGTTTTGACAATGGAATTAGGTGTCAAAATGCACGTGAAAGGAGTGGCTTACCAAACAATTGCAAATATTCTTGTAGGAACTGGATTTACATATTCAAAGTAAGCCAATTTGTCCAAGGATTGTATCTTGGCCATTTGAAGTTTCACAGTTAATGAAGTTACCAACATCTTTGAAGAGTTTGATTTAGAGGACTATCCCTATTTACAAAATTGCTTGGATCAAATTGATGTGGGTTTTACTGTGGGGTTATTGGAAAAATAGTATGTATTGCAATAAGCAATGATATTTGCTACTTTTGTTGTTACTACTCAATGACATAGGGGAAAAATAGTGAACTAATTTCTGTCAGAAATGCTAAAATTCCATGACCAGTGGCAACAGTCTGGAATAATTCACTGCTAAATATAATTAGTCCATTAATTCTCTGTGTATAATAATTAGGAATTGAAATACAAAGCTTTTATTAAAGGTGATTCAAGCTGTATTGAAAGATGAATTCACTTTTATTGAAAGAAATCACTCAATTTGCTTAAAAAGTAAAAAACAAAACAGTGAACTTGCTGTTCCTGTCATTAAACGGTAGCTTTTGTATTAATACAAGAAAGTTTTGTATGGAGAGGAAAATGCAAAATTTATTCAAAGACTGTTTTTGGAATTTTTGTGATGGAGGATTTTGAAGAAAAAAGAATTCTTGCTAAAATTCCTTACCATGCACAATCATAAATGGAGATTGCAACGCATGTTGGCATCACTTTTGAGTCTGCAGCTCTCATTTGGATGAACTTGTTTCAGAGTTGTTCTTTGCTGTGCTGATTGGCTTTTGTGAAGCCTGTGGTTTAAATTCTTCAAGAACATATAAGAGCTCTATTTGTTGTTGATCAATATACTAATAACAAAATTCCAACCATCTAACTTGCAAGCTCAGTGAAGGTTTCACCTGCTTTCAATCTGTTATCTGTTCTTGTTAGTCATCTGACCTAATTCCCATTTATTTTGTTTTCTTTCTGCGTGTCTGCTCCTGCCATTTCATATCTCCATTTTTTCTCAGAGAAATCAATTTTATTTTCATTAGGCTTGTGCCTGATTCCAAATTTTATACTTAAACTGAGCAATTCCCCAATAATTACTGCCAAGTGTCTTATCAGTAATTATTGGATTATCTTGCTTTGCCTGATCTCCTTTGTCAATCTCAGTTGCTCACCAAACATTCGCAAAAATACAAAGGCATCCTGCCAAGTGCGTTTTTGATCTACATTAGCTCATCCAACAAAAAGTTGGCTGTCTTGATCTTGATTGCCACTGACTTTTGCTCCTTTATTGAGTTTTGGTGAACTCACTAAATTTGTGCTGGTTGTGGTCTCAGGGACTTTTTGCCTTTGCACACGTTGTTTTGCTGTTTAAAATTTCTTTGAGTTTGTGTCGAGATAGTTTTTTGGTCTCTAAAATCTGAGAAAAAATTCGTTACTTCACTCACCAAATGTCAGCAATCGCAATTTCGGTGGCTCCAGACACACTCGAGTTTCGGCGTCCATTCAGCCAAGTCGTGCGCCAGTTCATTACGCTGACAAATACAGCAACAGACGGCTCTGTACTCGCCTTCAAAATCAAAACAACTGCGCCTAAGCAGTATTGTGTCAGACCCAATGCTGGAACAATCGCGCCGGGGTAATTTTTCCAACCCACCCATCGTCTATTCACGAACTATATCTTGCGGCAATACAGACCATCCGCTGATGATTTTGCTTCCTCATCGCGTTTGTGTTTTTTTATATTAAAAAACAACTCACCGAACATTACAAAATAAACACGCAGAGGCACTCGTGAGATCGAAGTACTTCTCCAAGCGATGCGCGAAGATCCACCGCTAGACTTTCGCTGCAAAGACAAGTTTCTGGTGCAAAGCACGCGCGTACCACGCGACTTTGGTGAAGTCGAAGATGAAACCGCTCGCGCCACCGAGCTGTGGACGCGCGCTGAGGAAGCAAAGCGCTTTGGCAACGAAGACTCAATTTACGAAAAGAAAATCAAAGTGGCGTTTCTCGCACCTGTTCCGCAAATCCCGCTCCCAAATGCAGTAACATCAACAACAATAACAGCAACTGTGTCAAATGGAACATCGCCAGTGTCAACCACGACGGTTGACCCAGACGCGGCTGTTATCACGTCTGCGAAGCAAACGGATCGTGAATTGAGAGATGCAAAGGATGCAATCAAACGTCTCACGATTGCTTGTGAGGGATACAAAGCTGAAATCGAACGGTTAAATGTTTTGCGCCAACGAAAAACCGCAGACGAAAAGAGTGGAAGTGCAGTTGTCGGCTCCCAGTTCGCCACAAGTCAAACACAGCAAACTTTACCCCTACCACTCGCTATTGCTCTTGCACTTATTGCATTTATTCTGGGTGCTGTGTTGTTTTAAAACGGTGTCGATCAAACCAACTCCATGAGTATTGCGGATTATTTGATTAGTGTGGACGGTAATTTCAGTGGTGTATTTGTTTAGATATTCGAATTGGTCAATATTATGCTGTTCTTTTGAATTTTTATTTTTATTTTTGTTTTGTCTTGTTTTTTTTTTCTCTTCGAAGAAACATCATCGTATTTCAGGCATTTATTTGAATAGAATTATTTATGCGACAGTCTTTTCAAAAGCGCTCCGAATTTTCGCGTTTTGGATCCAGTCACAAGAGACGTCATCCAAATGGTTATCAAAATCAACAAGAATGGTTTGTTGGTCGTTGTCAACCAATTTCTGCAGTTTTGCGTATGTGGACCAAACATCACCTTTTAAAGTCGCTCTAGATAATTATAATTGCGTAAGATATACTTGTTATGGTAATGAAAAAGTTACCCGTCTTGTACTTTCTTCCACGAGCCACTGGTTTCCTTAAAAACCTGGTTTTGTATTGATATTGATTAAATGGATAGACGCTTATTCACAAATGATATTTGTCAAATACCAGCATGCCCAAATCCGACAAAGGTTCCAAGACTTTAGTATTGTCAAGCTAATCCAGATGTCAAAAGGAGAAAAAAAGGATAAACCAAGGTAAAACATATACACAACTGACCACAAACAATACGGAATCTCCTCCGCTAAGTCTATTTACGGAGCTTGCAATCAATGCAGTCAAAGCGCTGACAGAAGTATCATCCAGTAGTTGATTCGCCACGTATATTCCGACAATACGCTTTTCAATCATGCTGGCGTAAATCGTAATCTGTGGTATTAATTCCGAGTACATTTAATCGCCATTAAATCGATCTTAATGAAATGATAGAAAAACTGTGCTTGGAAGAGTTTCGCACCTGCTCAAGCGAAGCTTCGACAATCGACGATAACGGCAGGACATTGTGCATCACCGGAACCGCATCGGACACGTCAACAGATGAAGTTCCGAGTAAAATTCCGAATACGGAATGCTCTGGAAATTTGGCTGCGTGCAGGGTTATTTTCGCAAACGCCAGGGGACCAACAACGGAAGCCATTTCTATTCAAACAATTTTTCAAATCACTTTTATGCATATTTCAAACTCCTTCAACATTAACTTTCCTTTCCAACCAAAAAATTTCTCAAACAACCAACAACTGCAATTAATTTTTTCAATAAAACTCACTCTGTGTCAAGTTTTAATCATCAACCATAACATTGTCTAAAATAGCTCTGCCTCATACACATATCAAGCAAGTTGCAGCCGGCTCATAGTGAAACCAAGTTGTTTTGAAGGAAATCTCAAGCTTGGTGAATAACAACATCTCACTCATTGAAGTAGCTAAATCTGTTAAATCTGTTAATACGTCAGAGGAGGCTGCTAGATCAGTGTATAGGTGCATGGAAAGTAATCCAGGATGAACAAATGGCAATTAAAAGTTCACAGATGAAGAGGAGGATGTTTTTATTGCATTCACAAAGATGCAGTCTTTGTGCTGCCAACTAATTGCCCTTATATACTTCATTAATTTGGTTTTAAAATACAATAAGAGAGTTTATGGGGATGTACGGCAGTCAGCAGAATCATGGCAGAGCAAGTTCATCTTATGACACAAAAACACTCTCAGCTTCAAACACACAAAGACTATCACTGTCACTTGCACTAGTTTGCTAATTCTTGAATCTGTTTAAATGTGGTAAATGATTTCCAGTATTGGATGAACAATAATGGCCACAGCTGGAAAAATATAATGAAAATAGACAAAATGCAAATAAAATTACAGAATGACAACTAACAGTCAAAGACAATTATCAGTGTCAAAATTGCACATCTTCTTGAGATTCAAGGAGATCATGGTCAATATGCAAGCTTCATTCCATTTATAATGTGAAATGGGGAGCAAATAATGTATATTTTTGTCTTACTGCTCAAGTTTGCAAGATCCAATTACAAACTAATCTGGACCATTTGTACCAGGATGATATTATGCCAACATACTTTGTATACAGTGAGACTTGATACTTGACAGAGATGCAATGGAATCTTATTTTGGTGGAGCTGAAGTCAATTTGGACCCAGTTCTATTGTGCAGTAATCTTTGTGTTTAACCGATATTCTCACACAGTCCTTTGAGCCAAAAATCACTGGGTTCTTTCTAATGCCAAACACAATGCACTTTCTGCAGTTATAGACTAGTTTGATCTTTGCAAACATTGAAGAACAAGAGAATTAAATTGGAAAAAGTGGATGAAGAAGTTATCCCAATAGCACTTGAAGCCTGCCAGTGCATTATGTTTCACATTATCCAGCCATCCTTTGAGCATACAGAAATTATTCAATTTGACAAGGAAATCATTGTCAAAAGTGGGATGCTCAATATGAATGCTCAATCAAGTAAAATTGGAAAAACTGCAGTCACTTACAAAAGCAATAATTGATTTGCTTGAATCTTCAAGCTTAAATATCCAATCACCAAAGTGTATGCAAAGCTGAAACAATGTGTGCAATTTGATAAGATATATAGCTTCGAAGATCTTCATTTAAAACAGCAAGAAGCTGTTGTTACCAAAAAGTACTAAGAAACCAGGAAGCAACAAGGAAAATGGAGGCCAATAAAGTCATGTTCAATTGAATGAAATGGTCCTTGCTCAAAAACTTGGTGCAACAGCTCAACTTGGTCTATTTGCATGAAATGCCAGTTGTTGTTTAACTGCTGTTCTGGCTGTAAAAATTGGTGCAAAAGTTAAATGAATGATTACATAGTGGCCTGTGCATGATTTACTTCAAGTTTGATGATATTGCAGATGGCAGCTGTTTTATTCTTTTCTCTTCTTGTTAAAAAGGCATTTTGTTTCTTGATTTTGGGTGTTACTGTGCTATTTGTTCATCAATGCCATGGCTTTGATGGTGTTTTGGTGTCAGTTTTTGAGAAATTTTTGGTTGGAAAGGAAAGGTCACTCATTGCAAGACTAATGTGGATCAATAATCATTGTCTGTGGTCGGGATAGTGCAATTTGAAAATTTAAGAGTTTTTGACTGCAAAAACAAAATCAAAGAAAGTGAAGCCACAGCAGAAAATGCTGCATAGTCATTGCAAATTGAGATTCCTGTTTAGTTCAAATATTGAATGCTGAATGAATTGGTCAGTCTGTTTTCAAATCAAAAAACCCCCAATATCGCGCCCTTCCACACCTTTTGGTGTAAATTTTTACCACTGATTCTCATTCTTACTTCTTCTCACTATAGCTTTAAACCTTGAATTTTGTGCAAAATGATGACAAATCATTTTATAATTTTTTAGAAAAAATGAGCCTATCAAGATAGTCAGTTTTGGAGTTTGACGTGATCTCTCTGAGTGAAAGAATGTTTATTGACAGTTGGCCAATCAGATTGCGTGAAATGAAATGGAACATGCTTCGAAACTTCCAAAAATTATAACAAATTAGAAAAAGCAATGAGAATATATTTTTCATCCAATTCGACGTCAATCAATGTTGATTTGTGCAGACTCAGAAATTGCTGCTATGGTATAACTATATGACTAGGAATGTAGGGAAGGGAGAGTCAGGTTTGTGGGTGATGGTGTTGGTGAGGATTTGGATTTGTGGCATGGTTATTGATTTTCTCTGTACTTGAAATCAGATCATCTTGCAATACTTGTCAAAAATTTATGTGAAAAAAGTGAGCTTACCATAATAAGTGATGATCATTTGCAGTTAGCTGCATCTTCACAATCTGGGCATCCAGTTTTCGGGCAGTCGAATACGCCTTTTGTTTCGATGAGGTAAGAAATACGCATTGAGTTTTTCATCGCACAGAAAAACTCCTGTTGACCGGTAAGCCATAAATTTTTTTGTATACGTAAGCCCAATTTCACCATCTGCCAAGAAAACACATCGCCAGAATATTAAACAACAATAGGAAAAAAATTGGTTGATTACTTTTTTTGAAGACGATTTCAAATTTATTGGATGAAAAGCTCACAAAAATAAGTCCCACCTGGTGGATTTCGTTTTGGAGAAAATAGACAATATAAGATCGCCAAAAAAGTTTCATATTGGAATATTTTCCAAGTCTCACTTCTAAAGAGATCATACATATGTCAGATCTTTACATTACTGTCCCAGCTCCGCGACGAACTGGAACATCAACGTCACTGAACCAACGAGAAAAACGGCCATTGAGTTGGATACCGACAGTAAATAACTCAATTTTTGCGTTTTCTTCGTCGAAGACAAAAGACACGTCTCATGAGGGGTTACAAAACGACCCTGAAGAACTATTGCCAGTTGGAAACTCGCTTATCTCCACAATCCGGGCTAAATCAACAGTTCAAAGCCATGAAACAACCAGATCAAATATGTCGCTGGCATCACTGACGATCTCTGCTGAATCGTCCAAACAAAACGCGGTAGTTGCGTCGCGAACATCTTCAACACGATCGGCGCCAAAAACTTCGGGATCTTCACGACATACTATAATGCCGGTTTCGTATACTTTACAATCTGCCGTAACTGCAGTTGGAGAGGCGCTAGCTTCTTTTAATACGGATTCAAATACACCGACTGCGGCAGGTCATCCTCGTCGGAGCTCAAAGCCTGAAATTATGCAATCGTTAGCAACCCGAAAAAACTCGAAAAAAAAGGAATTGCCGCTAATAAAAAGAATACCGGAAGAGTTTTCAGAATCAAGAACAGGCACATTGGAAAGAAAGAAAAATTCCAGCCTTGTTAAACGATTTTCAAACTTGCCGTTGCGGATCACAAATCCCGATTTTGCAGAAAGTACAATAGTTGAAATTATTTTACTTAATTCTTCAAATCGTTAGTATCCCCAATTTATTTTCATTATTAGTATTGTATTCAACAAAAATCACAATACAAAATGACCAAAACAGCAAGTTTGCCAATACTTCCTGAGGACGTAAAGAGTATCCCGAATAATTTACACCCCCACAGCTACACAAAAAGCGAAACCGGCAGCGTAAAGCAATTCCTGTACATAAATGCCACATCCCCAGAATCACCTTCAAAAGATTCAATGTCATCAATTTCACAAAACCTGCATCGCTTAAGTTCCGAGAGCATGAACGCAGATGGACAACACCATAATTTTAGCCGCCACAGTATAACGGACAGACTCCAACGCTTCAGCACGACGAATTTTAAACGAATGAGCGTTTCCATGATAGTGAAGCCGAGTCTTCGGCACAGTCAAGTTGAAAAATTCGAAGATGGTGGTGGCGATGGTGGTGACGAGACTCAGAGCGATAAAAGTGACAGTGAATCGGTTCGGACAAAAAAAAGCAATTTTACAGCAACGGCGAACCAGACGAACAAGGCGGTTCTTCGAGCAATGGATACGTTGAAAGTCAACGATACTCGAAATGGGTTGCTTGGGTGGGGAGAAATTATGCTTATTGTGGGATTGATCCAAGCTGCTGTTTTAGGGAGCCTTGAGTCGTATCTTCTTTGGAATGTTTGGAAATTCATTATAACTAGTTGGGGATCTCAAAGTTGTGATTTGCAGTTTTATTTGGTAAAAAATTTTTCTGATATTTTATGTCGTTTTTTTAGTCA
>JADGJH010000301.1:9071-21704 GCA_027596945.1 Physocladia obscura
CTTTCGTTCTACAAAACAATGAACTTGATTCCTGTGAATTAAACAACGTGCACACAAACTCACACACGCAAACAAATACCTATGTACAATAAATAGGTCTTCAAGGAATATTTCAAGGAACTCGAAGAAGAATCCATCCGTGACAATTTTGTCATCATTTACGAACTTCTTGACGAAATGATGGACTTTGGGTATCCCCAAACCACAGAATCAAAGATTTTACAAGAGTATGAACAATTTTTCATAGCTATTGCTTCAATTATTTCTCTAATTTAATTTAATTATTTTTATTTTTATATTTTTTGTTTTTTTGAAGGTACATCACACAAGAATCATATAAACTGGAATCTCAGGCTCGCCCACCGATGGCTGTTACGAATGCTGTGTCATGGAGATCCGAGGGCTTAAAATATCGAAAAAACGAAGTCTTTTTGGATGTTGTCGAGTCTGTCAATTTGCTGGTATTATTTGAATTTCCACAAAATAAAAAGCCGGCATTCAAAAAATAAAAAGGTCAACGCAAATGGAAACGTGTTGCGTAGTGAAATTCTGGGTGCTATCAAAATGAAATGCTACTTGAGTGGAATGCCTGATGTTCGACTCGGTCTTAACGACAAAGTTCTCTTTGAAACCACTGGCAGAGGTTTGTATGTGTGTTTATATGCCGGCATATAGACGGCATTCTTTTTTCAACAAAAAAAAAAACAGCAGCTGCGAAAGGAAAAGCTGTTGAAATGGAGGATATCAAATTCCACCAATGTGTGAGACTATCACGATTCGAAAACGATCGCACGATTTCATTTATTCCGCCAGATGGCGAATTCGAGCTCATGTCGTACCGTCTCAATACACAGGTTAAGCCATTGATTTGGTGTGAGGCTGTTGTTGAAAGTCATAGCGGATCACGTATTGAATATTTGATCAAGGTGAATTTTGCTATAGATTATCTTATTTTTTCTGAAAATTATTTTTATGCTCTCCTCCAGGCGAAGGGTCAGTTTAAACGTCGATCAACTGCAAATAATGTTGAAATTATTATTCCGGTTCCTGAAGATGCAGATTCGCCAAAATTCAAGGTTATTCGCGTATTTTATTTAGAAACAGCCTCTTCTATTAATTAATTTCCTACCACCACCACTTCTCCCAGACAAGCACAGGTCTTGTTACATATGCTCCTGAGTTGAATGCGATCGTGTGGAAAATTAAGGCGTTTCCCGGTGGAAAAGATTTTGTCATGCGAGCACATTTTGGCCTTCCGAGTGTTAAAACTGGTATTTTTTTGATAAAAAATTTTTTTTTCTTAGACTCAATATTACTGCAGAGGATCCCGATAAACGCCCACCAATCTCTGTGAAGTTTGAAATTCCGTACTTTACGACTTCAGGAATACAGGTTCGGTACTTGAAAGTTGTTGACAAGAGTGGGTACCAAGCGTTCCCATGGGTGAGATACATTACACAAAATGGAGGTAACTTTGTTTCATCTTAAATTATTTTTTTTCTTTAAAATTTTTTTTTCTTTTTTCCCCAGATTATTTCCTTCGTATGCCCGATGCCGTAAAAAATACAAAGCTTGACCGTGATGCGTTTTAAATGAATGAGTGAATGGGTTCAAATAATAATTTTGTCATTTTCACTGAAGTCAGAGAAAAAATGGCATTTCGATGCTGGGGACATCAAAAACCTAAAAACTGCAATTAGCCATAGAAATATTATAACCCCCGTATCTGTAAAAACTGAGTTTTGGAGATTAATTTTAAACTTCAACATTTCACTGATTCAAATTTCACGTGTGCCAACTCAACTGATATTCCACTACTTCCTGCTGCAAATAATGCATAAAAATTATGCAAAACTTCTGAAGATCAAGAGCTGCAGTTGTTTTTCGCTCATTTGTCTTGCTGTATTTTTGCACAATATTCAGATGAGCAGGCATTGTACTAGCAGGGTTTTACATCTGTGCTTGAATCACTTCTCGGCAGTTTTTCTTGTTTTCAAATTGGTGATCTACATCTGCATAGCTGCACAATTAACAACTGTCAAATGCCAGCTTCATATAAATGCTACAGCTGTTCATTGATATGTTCATACCAACAGTTATTTTTCTGTGTAAATTATGTTATCTTACACAAATGGAACAATATTTACTATTGAGTTGAAGGCCACTGTAGTAAACCTCTGCCTGATTGAATGACTGAAGGCTAATCAATGAAACATAGAATAATTTAAAGATGTAATGAAGCAAACAGAACTTATATGAACCCTGATGGATGCACTTTGTTAGTGTGCAATGGTGCACACCCATTTACATCATGGAATCTTACAAAGAGTTGGTGAGAGGAAAAATCATTTGTCCAGCATATGTTTGTGGTGCTGCTACTGTTCATGGCATTATTTCAACACTTCAATTTTATTTTGATGGATTTGAATCAGCAAATAAAAAGTCAGTTGCACATGGAGGAGAAGAAAATCATGGTTTTTTTTTTGAGTTTTCAAGAGATTGGATCCCTACCATACAGGAGCATAAATGGAGATTGCAAACAATGCTTTATATTTGCTGACAATACAATCAACTGGTTGCAGTCTACATTTAGTGGAAGGGCAATTATTCTTGGTGATGTTGCATTTAAACAACTTTTGCATCTTTTATTTTACAAATTGTTGAAATCTGCATTAGTCTGTGGTGAATTACATGAGATAAAGCCGAAAATAAACCCTAATATCAGTTTATTCCAATACACATAAAGAAATAATAAGTTTATTCTCCAGACATAATAACATAACTTCCACATTTTTAGTTTATTATTTATAAATAGACACAAACTAATTATAAAGTTATAAAGTTATTAAATAAATTATTTCATTCACAAAAAATAAAGAAATAACAATAGTGTTTTGTTTTCTTGTATGACATAATCATGAAAAAACAATAAACCACATTTACAGAACTGTTTAGGCAATAACACCATCAATGGGGAACAGATCAAAGTAATATAATAATATTATTCAACTCATTACTCACAATGGTAAATAATGTAATTGTATCTGTAATCTTATGTCTGTATTGTAATCAAAAGAAAGAAACACATAACTCGTTTACAAAACATAATGCACTTGATTGTCCTAATATAACAAAGCAACTTTGAGAATTATGATTATTACAACCAGTTTACAATGAAAGTAATCACTACATTTATTGGAAGTATCTCTTTCAAACATGATTCAGAACCTTAGACTAAATACATTCTATGCAAGTTCATGACTAAATACATTCTATGCAAGAGCATGACTTGCATAGTAGATCAGAAGGCTCTTAGCATTCACATGCCATTAAGCCAAAAAATAGACCTGAACACTTCAGAAATTAGAACATGTTTGCTTTGAGATTGTGTGTAGTAAAATTGCTGTGAATAGCTGTGGGACAGGCATAAGGTTCCAGTAAGTTGAAGAAAATGGTAGAATGTTTTGCTAGTAGCTGTAGTGGCTTGAGTCAACAAATTCAATACTAGGTATCTCAGAACTAAATGATAAAAGCTCAAGATAGTAGTATAAGGTTTAGTTGGGTCTGAAGTTTAATACTTAAGATATAACTTTGTTTTTATTTGATAAGACCAATAATAAAGAAAAGAAAAGAGTTGGGTTTCAGTAGTTTTTGAAGTGGAAAGAAAAAGAATAAAGGATGCCTAGAAAGAAAAATGGTTGGAAAGTGGTTGGAAATCACTTGAATTGTTTTTGAGTTCCTAAAGCAGATTCTGTTGGAAACACCATATGTGACAATTCTGTCTTCTGATAAAAAACACCAAAATCCCATGTCCCTCTTAATTATCTTCATAAATGTAACATTGTTACCATCCATGTTCTGTTGCATCATTTTGGGACTGAAATAGTCTAATGGCTGTAGAAAGTGTGTACTGTTTGCATGAAGAAAGTTAAATCAATTTTATTTGGATTTTAGTACAAAAAATCAAGATCAGCAGCAGAATTACTAATTTTTCTTGTTGTGGATGCAAGAGTGAATTTTTTATTCAATATGAATCAGAGGTTTTGATGAATACTTTTCATGATCACTTTCATCGCCAGCATTGACACCCAGCCCAACAATCATTGTAGAAACATGAAACATTATATGATAAGCACTGTCAATAACTGGGCCAAGAATTGGTGGCGTCATGCTTGCTGTTGGGGACATGAAACCATCAGAAACAGGCGATGCGCCATCAAACAAAGACTTTTCATTCATTTTCAAAGTTTCATACTCAATGCGCTGCTTAAACCACATTCTCCAGCTGGTGTTTTCAATCCGTCTCTGTTGCGCTCCGGTGTTGTTTTTAGTGTAGTTTTTCCAGACATTCACAACATCATTTTTTTTCTCGGCAATTTTCTACAAATTGCATTTGGACAATTAATTATAGAAACAAAAAACAAAAAGAAAATAATAATAATAATTAATGATATTTACGTACTTGAACCATTTCATTGCTTCTTTCATGATCAAGTAACTGTATCAGAACAGCATTTCGAGCCACAGTTGCAGTTTCATTGAGCCACTCGGGTTGCTCAATGGACCGCCGATCAGGCATTTGCCACACAGGCATATCCCCCATACAGAAACTGTTTGCTCGTTGAAGCTTTTTCATGCAACTGTTACTGCTGCAATTGGCGGTGGTGTCATTGTTGCTAAACTTTGAATCTCCACCGGACCGGTGGTACGCCTTCAGACCCATACGCATTCGGTTGTTCAAGAGCGCACCGTAGCGAGACTGAGGGGTTTCTTTCAGTCGGATTTGCTTTTCCTCAGTTGGAACATAATTCTAAAAAAAAAAGTTACAAATTAATTTTTTTTTTTTTTGTTCTTTATTTGGAATACGACTCCCAACAAACAAACCTTAAAATATCCATCCCAGCTAAGGTTTTTCAGTTTTGCTTGTTTTGATATTTTCGCTTTCACGCTATTGGCAAAGTCTGTTGATGTTTGGCCACGTTGCAGTGTTTGAGGTGGAAGGTATGTTACATCGGCTTTTAGACCCCACCGCGTCATTAAATACAGAATATGGTATGTAAATGATTGTGTTTTGCTGTGCCAGTATGCATCTGCCCAATTTTTGTCGTACCTGCCATTGTTACGAAGAAATTACAACAAATAAAACGACATTACTTTACTCACTTTATTGCAACAGGTACAACCGTCGCGTCCAGCTCAAAGGCACCTTTCTGAAAAAGAACAGTATATTCGTTGTTGACACAGGTGCCTTCGGGAAATATCAGGAGAGGCACGTTTTTAGTGTTGTGAACATGCTTTCGCATTCTGTACCAACATAAATATGTATATATTTAGATTCACATATTTCATTTTCATTATTATTATTTTGGGGTTGGTCAATATTTAATTTATAGAAGACTCAACTTTGCAGAAATCAATTTGCGATCGTTTTTTTCATTTCGATTAAACATGAGGGAACCATTCAAAGTCAAGACCGAGTGTTCAAACATTCCCAACAAACCGCCATGAGTCTGCGCGATTGTTGCGTGCGGGAATTCATTCGCCGATAGCACAATATAGTCAATAACAGTAGTATGATTTGAAACAAATAAATGTGGCACGTTGTCAAGTTTAGGTTTTCGAGTGTGATATTTGATGCGAGAACCCCATGATAGAAGAAACGCCTTGCAATAAATTTTGAAGAGACACCTCTGTCAAAGAAAAAAAAAGTAGTATGAATGACAAACCGATAAGATTAATGATATGAATCGATAACCAGTGTATTCATTCCCTCTAACATGCAATAAAAGCCCCTAGCAACAAAAACAAGAGGATTCATTCACCTGCCAGTCCTCTCTATCCATCGCAAGCACAAACGGCAAAGCGAGGAAAAACAGAAACGAAGCCGTCAACAAACAGGACAAGCGCAATGGAAACAAAAAAAAGTATCTGATTGCGAATGAAGCAACGGGCCAAATATTCATGGAGAACTTGCTGCGAGGTTTCTGAACAAAGCATTTTGAGAATTCGTCATGTGAAAGGGCCTGGGCGGCAAAAGTCATGAAGGCGAGGCCGTCCTGCAGCACATTACTGTAGGTTTAAGTTTAATGGATGTTGAGAATAATGCAGGGTGGAGAAAAATGCGGCTGAATAGATGGATGGATGGATACATAGGACGCGGCGAATCGGAGTAGCCATGGACAACACTTGCGCCTTCAATCATGCGCTCGAAGCCGGGCATTGGCGGCTGCTGGCCCAGCGGACTGTGCGCCATTTTGTCGGGTTAGGTTGGTATGGTTCGTTTTGTATTGGCTTCTTTGTCGAGTATCGATGGGTTTTTGATCGAAGGGTTTCCTTCTGTTTTCGTAACAAAAAAGGGTTTGCAGAATGAAGTGACGTTTCTCCTTCATCAAAAAAGTTTTTCCTGCCGGTAAAATCAATTTTATAAAAAAAAAAGGCAATGGCGGCAACGGCAACAGAATCGTCATTATCATCGTCGGCTTCGTCGGGCGGAACAGCGGCGCGGCGGCTGCTGAAGGAACTCAAGGATCTGTCAGTTTCGCTGGGTTCACCAGCACCGACTACTACAACACCAACAACAAGCACCAATGTACCAGCCAACCAAACCGAGCTAACTAAGTCAACCGATCCAGCAGATCCCGTGCTGCGTCTCGAGCCGGCGTCCGACCATTCGCTGTTTGAATGGGTCGCCGTCATCACTTCATGCGAGTCTGACTCGCCCTACCAAGGTTTGTTTTTGCTTTTCGAGCTGCACGCTTTCCTTTTCCCCTTTTTATCCAAAAAACTGAAAACCTTCTCTGTATCTAATCTCAGGCGGAAAATTTAAGCTGAGCATTTTGGTTCCCCACGATTATCCAATGTCGCCACCCGCTATTAAATTTACTTCTCCTGTTTGTCACCCGAATGTTCATTGGAAGGTGATCTCTTTTTTTTTTCTTACTTTTTCTTTTTTTTCCGCTTACAGTTTTTCCGGTGTGTTTGCTGACAAATTCATCTTTGTATTTTGTAACAGACTGGAGAAATTTGCCTGGATTTGTTGAAAACAAACTGGTCTCCTGCGTGGACTCTCAAGTCTGCTTGTACTGCCATTTCTTTGCTGCTTGATTCTCCGGAGCCTGATTCTCCTCTTAATTGTGATGCTGCCAACCTGTTGCGCTGTAACGATCGACGAGCATATGAATCGCTGGTTAAAATGTATGTTGCTCTACACTGCAATTCTGACTGATTCGTCGTTGCTCTGCTCCAAACGCGTTGTAAAATAAATACTGCCTTTTCTTTCCTGGTTCTCTGTACTTAAATAAAAATATTCTTGCTTAAGCAATTAATTCATTTTTGTGCAATAAATCAAAAAACAGAAAAGCATTTTTTTTTTTAAAATTATTGTTCAACCATTGTAAAACTAAAAGAAAATCTGCCCCGAGAGAGAGACATAAACCGCTTAATATTCCTCCGCCTCTTCTTCTTCACCCTCAACTGAGTCAGTTCCAACTTCTTCGTAGTCCTTCTCAAGAGCAGCCAAGTCCTCACGGGCTTCAGAGAATTCACCTTCCTCCATACCCTCACCCACATACCAGTGGACAAACGCACGCTTCGCATACATCAAGTCAAACTTATGGTCAAGACGAGCCCAAGCTTCGGCAATAGCAGTGGTGTTGGAAAGCATACAGACTGCGCGCTGAACTTTCGCCAAGTCACCACCTGGTACAACAGTCGGTGGCTGGTAGTTGATTCCAACCTTGAAACCAGTTGGGCACCAGTCAACAAACTGAATCGTGCGCTTCGTCTTAATGGTAGCAATAGCCGCGTTAACATCCTTCGGAACAACATCTCCACGATACAATAAGCAGCAGGCCATGTACTTTCCGTGACGCGGGTCGCACTTAACCATCTGATTCGCCGGCTCAAAGCAGGAATAAGTAATTTCGGCAACAGTTAACTGCTCGTGGTAAGCCTTCTCAGCAGAGATAACCGGGGCGTAGGTGACCAAAGGGAAGTGGATGCGTGGGTATGGCACCAAGTTTGTTTGGAACTCAGTTAAGTCAACGTTAAGGGAACCATCGAAACGAAGAGAAGCCGTGATGGACGAAACAACCTGAGCAATTAATCTGTTCAAATTGGTATATGTTGGACGTTCAATGTCAAGGTTTCTGCGGCAAATATCGTAGATAGCTTCGTTATCAACCATAAAGGCACAGTCAGAGTGCTCAAGGGTAGTGTGGGTAGTCAGAATAGAGTTGTAAGGCTCAACAACAGCAGTGGACACTTGTGGCGCGGGATACACAGAAAACTCAAGCTTGGACTTTTTGCCATAGTCGACTGACAAACGCTCAAGGAGCAAAGCACCGAAACCAGAACCGGTACCACCACCAAACGAATGAAACACGAGAAAGCCCTGAAGACCAGTGCAGTTGTCCGCAAGCTTACGGATGCGGTCCAAAACAAGGTCAACAATCTCCTTTCCAATAGTGTAATGACCACGCGCGTAGTTGTTTGCTGCATCCTCCTTACCGGTGATGAGCTGCTCGGGATGAAACAGCTGGCGATAAGTTCCTGTGCGCACCTCGTCAACAACGGTGGGCTCAAGGTCGACAAACACCGTGCGCGGAACGTGCTTGCCAGCACCTGTTTCACTAAAGAACGTGTTGAACGAATCATCTCCTCCACCGATAGTTTTGTCCGAAGGCATTTGTCCATCAGGCTGGATTCCGTGTTCTGTAAGGCAAACTCGCGTTTAGTATCTGTGTTGGTTGTACCAAGCAAACAAAACAAATACACGTCAAGCAGAAATTAAAAACTAACCAAGACAATATAACTCCCAGCAGGCATTACCAATCTGGACACCGGCCTGGCCAACGTGGATGGAAATACACTCTCTCATTGCAGCAGTTTTTCAAGATTCGAGACCAAAGGTAATGGATTGGTTTTGAGTAAAAGTTAAACAAAAGGGGGCTTTCTGTTTTAAGTATTGTCACCGCTTTGTTTTTCAAGCGATGGCACCCCTTTCTCTGAAAATCAATAAAATTTTTTGGGCCTGAAAAATCCCAGCACCGAAAACAGGTGAGGAAGAAAAAAAGGTTAAATTGGCACGCACTTCTTCTGCTTTACTCTGCTGCTGTCTAAACCACAACAAACACTCAAGCACAGACTCCCGCACTCACACACTCAACACCAATGAGAGAGATTGTTCACTTGCAGACCGGTCAGTGTGGTAACCAAGTATGTATTCCTTCCCAATTTGCGATGCTGGCCGTTTTGCCTTTGCCTTGTGCTGAATGAAGTTTTTTACTTTTTTGCATAAAGATTGGAGCCAAGTTCTGGGAAGTCATCTCGGACGAGCACGGCATCGACCCGACCGGAACTTACCACGGTGACTCGGACTTGCAGCTCGAGCGCATTAATGTTTACTACAATGAGGCTACTGGTGGAAAGTATGTACCGCGTGCCGTGCTTGTCGACTTAGAGCCGGGTACTATGGACTCTGTACGTGCGGGTCCGTTCGGCCAACTTTTTAGACCGGTATGTTTTTTTTTCGTTTTTGACATGCTGTCCCCGTAAAAACAGAAAAATCTGAAGCTGAATTGTCTTTTCATGAAAAATTTACTATTGACAGGATAACTTCGTCTTTGGTCAATCTGGTGCCGGTAACAATTGGGCTAAGGGTCACTACACAGAAGGGGCTGAGCTTGTAGACTCTGTTTTAGATGTTGTTCGCAAGGAGGCGGAATCCTGTGACTGCCTTCAAGGTTTCCAGATTACCCACTCTCTTGGTGGTGGTACTGGTGCCGGCATGGGAACTTTGTTGATTTCCAAAATTCGTGAAGAGTACCCGGACAGAATGATGTGCACATTTTCGGTCGTGCCGTCGCCCAAAGTGTCCGACACGGTCGTTGAGCCGTACAACGCTACCTTGTCTGTCCACCAGCTTGTCGAGAACTCTGACGAGACGTTCTGTATCGACAACGAAGCCCTGTACGACATTTGTTTCCGTACCTTGAAGCTCACCACCCCAACTTACGGAGACTTGAACCATTTGGTTTCAGCCGTCATGTCTGGAATCACCACTTGCTTGCGTTTCCCAGGTCAGCTCAATGCTGATCTCCGCAAGTTGGCTGTTAACATGGTTCCATTCCCGCGTCTGCACTTCTTCATGGTTGGCTTTGCCCCACTGACTTCGCGTGGATCCCAGCAATACCGTGCTTTGACAGTACCAGAGCTCACCCAACAAATGTTCGATGCCAAAAACATGATGGCTGCCTCTGACCCGCGCCACGGTCGCTACCTGACTGTCGCGGCTATGTTCCGTGGTCGCATGTCTATGAAGGAAGTTGACGAGCAAATGCTAAATGTTCAAAACAAAAACTCCTCATACTTTGTTGAATGGATTCCAAATAATGTCAAGACTGCTGTCTGTGACATTCCACCAAAGGGCCTCAAGATGTCTGTTACCTTTATTGGAAACTCTACTGCAATCCAGGAGCTGTTCAAGCGGATCTCCGACCAGTTCACTGCTATGTTCCGCAGAAAGGCTTTCTTGCACTGGTATACTGGCGAAGGTATGGACGAGATGGAATTTACTGAGGCTGAGTCAAACATGAACGACTTGGTTTCTGAATACCAGCAATACCAAGATGCCACTGCTGAGGAAGAAGGTGAATTTGACGAGGAGGAAGGCGATGCCGAAGCTGAGGCTTGAGAAGGAAAAAAAAAAATGAAAAACTAAGTTTTGCTTTTTCTTTTTAATAAAGAGGTGGATGTATACAGAAGAATAAGAAAAACGAGTTCCGAAAAAAACCCATCCACTGTGTGAAAAAGTTATAAAAAGTTGCAGAACAATCCTGATGTCGCGGTACTAACGCAGTAGGGAGCGGAGAGGGGAGCAAAAAGTAATACATAAAACCAAATGTCTGAATTAAAGCACTTATTCAACTTTATTCGAAAAACAAAAAAAGACGAATTGCAAAGAAAGAAAACAAAAGAAACAAAAAAAAAAAACTAGCTTCCATTATCACAAGCACTGTGAGTAGTACGGGTTACTATATGTACAAGTTGAGGAGGTGCAGCAAGTTGGACCTGTCCAACCATTTCCAGCACACTGACCCCACTTGGCACTACATGTTCCTGTACCGCCCGAATTGGCAGTAGTAGTAGTTGTTGTAGTTTGTGGTGGTGCCGCAGCAGTAGTAGTTGTAGTGGTACCAACAGAACCCGTGCCTTTACCAACGGTAACAGTGGAAGATCCAGAGCTGTAATAACCTTCAGTAGCCAGAATCATGTAATTGAATGTGCCCAATTGCATGCCTAATGCGGCCCAGGCGTTGAAGTGGTTGGCAGTCGTGACCGTTCCGCTGGTGCGCTTCGTCTGGCGAACGGACCAGAATTGCACGAATGTGGCGGTACCGATGATGGACGGCTCGTTTGTGCGCGTAGATGTCAAAATATCATACACAGAACCGTCAGATGTGACTTGGCCAAGTTTTGTAGCGCCGCTTGACGGGTTGTAAGTTCCAAAGTCTTCGACAATGTAGAATTCATGGAGTGGGTTTGTTGTCCATCCGTATACCGACAGGTAACTGTTTCCGTTTGGCTGGTAGTCTGCTGTAAAGGTAACTGGCCTGTTTTATTTTATTTGTTGGATTTGCTGAAGTAGAAAACTGAAGCACAAAAAACTACTCACCAAGCTCCGCCAGGATTCCACCCTTTACCACCTACCAGATTTCCATTTCCAGACCACGTGAGGCTGTACGTGCCTCCAGCAAGGTTGGTATAAGTTGCATCGGCACCGCCATCTGTCCACCACGAGTAGTAAAAACCGTTGTTTGTTCCTGTTGAACTTGGAGTTCCACTGCGTTTGCTGACATCGGAGATATTTGAATCTGGAGCTGGGTGTGCAAACACACAAATCGATCCAGCAAGGGCAAGCGCAAGTGACAAGGCG
The DNA here is from genome assembly GCA_027596945.1 of Physocladia obscura. Lineage (NCBI taxonomy): Eukaryota > Fungi > Chytridiomycota > Chytridiomycetes > Chytridiales > Chytriomycetaceae > Physocladia > Physocladia obscura. Next base: position 21,007 of record JADGJH010000301.1, read on the forward strand.
ACCATTCTTTTTTTCGTTTTTTTTTGTAATTACTAGAAAATTTTGAGTGATTTTTTTTTTTTTTTTTTTGCTTTTTTAGGTAACGATAAAAACGAAATGACTAATTAAAGTAAAAAATTAACAATTGGCTTCAGGGCTGGCCACGGCAAAAGTAAACAAGTAAAGTGGGCCACGAGAATGCGTCTTGTTTTCGTATGTATCAATAGACTACATGTGCGCTGCGACTCTGCGGCTGGGGCCAATAGGGGTTGAGAGAGATGCAGGTAGATTAAAAACAAAAATTAAATTTGCCGATTTAATTTGTGTTTGTTTCATGAGCACATCGGCATTAACACCCGCAATGATCGCGGCACTGACGGCGGCGCTGAACCCGGCGCAGCAGGCGGAGCTGGCGACGCTGTCTGAGGCGCAGATCGTCACGCTGCTGACGGCGCCGGCGCGGTTCATGAGCGAGGCGCAGCTGCTGACGGCGCTGCTGTACATCTACGCGATGGGCGTGGTGCTCAACGGCGCCGTGCTGTTTGCCGCCGCCTTCGACCGCAAGCGCCTCCTGCGCTCGTCCATGGACCGCCTGACCTTTGCGCTCATCAGCATGTGTTTCGTGTGGTCGGCCGGGCGAGCGCTGATCCACTGTACGCCCCCTTCCCCTTCCCCTTCCCCTTCCCCTCCCCCTTCTTCTCTCGTGCACTCCGCTAACC
>JADGJH010000302.1:0-21688 GCA_027596945.1 Physocladia obscura
CACCAGTACCGATATTAAAATCAGTCAGCGACGCGTGACCATCTGAGTCCAAAAGTACATTTCCTGGTTTCAAATCTCTATGGACAATTTTTAAAGAATGCAAATATTCGAGACCACACGCGATTTCTGCGAAATAAAACTGCGCACGCTCTTCTTCGAAGTACCCGTTTAATCGCAAGTGGAATTCGAGATCTCCGCCGAGTTTCAAGTCCAAAACCATTAGGATGTGTAAATCGTCTTGGAAAGCATAGCGTAGATTGCTGTATTTACATTATCATTACAATTATTCGCTGATCTTCGATCTTCGTTGTGCTTTGGCAAGAAAGTCTTTTGTGGTCAACACAAACCAAATAAACGGCGAGTCGGCTTCTTCGAGCAGCCGCCGTTCACGCAGCATATTGTTTGCTAAACCTTGTTCCGCACACGCTTGTTTGCTGATATACTTAAGAGCGTATTGGATTTTTGTCCGTTTGTGCTCAACAATGCGAACCTATCACTCATCATCAAACATTGAACGCCGATCAATTTCTTTTTAATAAAAAAGCGGACCTTGCCAAAAGCCCCTTTTCCGATGCTGCGACACAGTTCAAAGTGTGAAATATCCACTGGTGAATCAAAGTCGATTGGTGTCGACGTGCAACACCCCATTTCACGTTCCAAATCTCGGAAATTTTTTTGTGTTTTGCTTTCTTGGCATGTTTTTTCTTTCAATTAGATTTATTATTAATTCTAAGCAGGCTCCATATTATCATCTTTTTCGTTTATCGGCATCTGTATTGATATGTTTTCATCTTGTGTACTCTTGTCTTCCGTATTAATGTCGATTTTCGGCTGATTTAGTGAAGGCGGCTTTGTCCAGTCGTAAACTGTATATTTTGTTTCAAAGAGCTGCAACTGCAACTCGTATTGAGATGAAATGTATTCAACTTCTTCCTTTCCTAGAAAACACAAAAGAAAAAAAAATGTTGAATTGTTAATGAATTATGCAATTGGTTTTTTTCTTCTGAGCCCTAAATTCCGACTCACTTGATGATTTAGGGCTAAAAAATGATCTTTTCTGGTTATTTGCAACCTGATATATCATGGTAGCCGGAGAAGCAGCACCAGTTATTCCAGTAGCAGACGTTATTGGTGCTCGGAGCAACTGCATTCGGATTATTCGAAGTCAGCCTATCGACTCCCACATGCAGTCTGATTCAAGTTTGAAGGTGTATTTGATATTGCAGAGTCACCAGTTATTGAACCATTGTGTCCCGGCGTTTGGTTCGGAGAAACTGAATTATCTGCGCTTGAAACAGACTGTAACGCGGATGACCGTCGGCGACCTCCAACTATACCGGCAGTTTTGACGGGTTTATCGGAGAGTTCATATCTGCCGGAAAACATTTCTTCAAGTCCGTATCTGGGATCGTGATAGGCGTTTCTTTTAACCTGAATATTTTGAAATTTTCAATAAAAAACAATATACCAAAACCTATTTTTTACATCTGGCAAGAATGGAACAGGAATTTCCATTTTTTCCACTTTATTCCAATCAACATCTTTTAAACCACTCGTGCAGTGTGATTTTCTCGAATCCACCGGTTTCATTTGACCCAAGTCTTTCTGAAAGTGGTCGAACCAAAGAATCTAAAATGAATTTTGATGCCGTGTCTAAGATTTGGTATTTTACATTTTTCGAAAACTCAACAGTGTCTGATAAGATAGCCTTTTTGAATTCGTCCCTATGTCGAGCGCGGAATGGTGGCTGCAAAAAAATTATTTTAAATATTTCGTGTTTTATGCGTACCCTTTTAACATACATAACCATAAAACATTTCATACGTAGTGATAGCTAAACTCCACCAGTCTATTTCGTTCAAATATCCGGTTCCATTTATAACTTTTGGGGCTAACAAAATCAGTTTTAGAAGGATAATTTGAATTTTCCAAGTTGGTTACTCCTACCCATATATCTTGCCGTTCCAGATTTTGAACTCATCGGTTTCTCATTTTTATAGTGACAAGCAACGTTGAAATCAGTAACTTTTGCATGTCGCTAATCGTCGAGCAGAACTACGGAAAAAAAAGAAAAAAAAAGAATTTTTACATGTAACTCTCGACGATAAAATTGTATGAAATTTTCAGTTTTTACTATTGTCCGGTTTTATATCTCGGTGAACTATTTTCAATTTATGCAAATAATGTAAAGCACAGGCCACTTCCATGTAATATAATCTCGCGCATGGTTCAGCGAATGGCCCTTTATACGTCAAATGGAATCGTAAATCACCACCCAACTTCAAATCCAGGATCATTGAGAGGTGTTCGTCGTCTTGGAACGCGTATCGTAAGTTTCTTGCTGCGTGTCGCAAGAAGAAAAAAGCATTTTTAATACAAAGTTTAGAGATTTAGAAAAAAAATATACAGAAACTCACATAATAAATGGATGTTGGGCTTCTTTTAGCAACCGTTGTTCGCTCAAAATATGTTCTGCACTCCCTCGCTTGATAATTTCGGCCTTGTTCATGTACTTGACTGTAAAAAATAGTTACGTAAAAGGAATTAATATAATATTCAGCGGTTAATTCAGTAATAGTTGCGTATTTCAATTGGTGGAAAAAATCTGCAAGTACCGGCATATTGTATTTTGGATTTTTTGTGTTGAACTATTCGGACTTTCCCAAACGCGCCTTTTCCTATCGATATCCCAATCTCGAAATGCGTTATGTCAACTAAAATGATAATTATATGAGCGTCAAAGATTTAAAAAAAGTCTTTTTGCCTTCTTTGTCGAAATCAATCGGCTCCGATTGACAGCATCCCATTTTTTTCGAATTTTTCAAAAGGGTGATAGCTTAATTGATCTTACGAGAGTGATAAATCACAAAAATTTCAGTTCAAAGAATGGGTATCTTTTGAAAATTATCAAAAGCAAATAACTCCTCGAAACAGCATTTGACAGAATACCAATTAATCAATTATGGTTCACATAAACAAACGCCAAAACGACTGCCATTCCACCAGCAATAATCGCGTATCTAAGAGGAAAAACTTCGTCAAGATAACGCACTTAACAGCATCGAAAAAAACCTTGCACTTAACGCATACGAAAAGGTACGTTTACTCTCTGTTTCAATATCTCGCTTGATTTGTTTGATTTCTTCTGGCGAAAACCCCGCCATCGGATCCCTCTGCGGTTTTGGGTTTGGCAATGGTTCCAACGGATCTGATGGTTTCGAAGGTGTGGCCGGCTGTGACGATGAAGAAGCGTTGCGCGGTTGTGCGCGAAAGTAGCTCAGATGACGAACTGCGCAGGTTGTGCGAACTGCGCGAACCATTTGTGTTTGCGTTACACTTGAAAGCAGTGGCATTTTTATTTTTTTGCGAGTTGTGTGAAAAACTGAATTTCATTGGCGGAAACCAGCAGAAAGAATGAAGAAGAAAAAGGGATGATAATTGCAAGTATTGAAAACGCCCATGTGAAAATCACTCCATTTAACTACTAAAATCACCCCATCAAGCGGAAAAATCGCAAATGACAATGCATTTTTAAAAGAAGGTATTAGTTGGGTTTGGGTGATGGAAATCATCAGCCACAGAAGAAGTTGCTGCCAATGCGTTTTGCATGCTTTTTTGACTACTGGCCAATTCATGACGCTGAGGTGTCTCTATTTGATGCTCAATGCTATAATGCGAATACGTCGATTGATTGTTATGCGGATAATGCTGTTGCTGCGTTGGGATATAAAAGTACGACTGAGATGGCGCTTGAGAATAGTTATGATAACTTTGTGCTTGCTCTTGCTGCCGGACTTGACAGAGCTGGAGATGCTGTTGTTGCTGATGTTGAAAAAATATGTTCGCTGACTGTGCGCTATTATTATTGAAGGTATTGAGAGAAGTTTGGGTGTGCTCAGCAGTTGTTTGCTGCTGATTCCCCGTCTCATTTTGTTTGCGAAGATCTTGCTGGCAATATCGAGTGAAATTGGAATTACCCTGTAATGCACTGTTGCTGTGAAAATAATTGGTAGAAAATTGCTTGGCCGTTTCAAACTCTGACGAAACCGTCGTTACTTCAACGATTTCTTGATTTCGATCATGAAAAGGGATTGAAAACAGACTATCAACAGAGAGTAATCGAGCACGAGGCGTCGCAGATTCAAAAAAAGTGTGAGATGAATTAGCCACGTCGTTTCTTTGATTTACAAATGAACCAGTAATATCGATTTGCGGTGTGGTAGAATTAAATCGAACAGCAATCACATCATAACTCTCATTGGGAGCTCGAGAATCGTAATGATCTTGTGAAAAAGACGCTCTACGTACGGCCTCGGGATTAGAACGTCTCCGCCGCCCCCCAGAAACCATGGATATTCCGTCAGGCAAACGGCGGCGTTTTTGAATTGCAGGAAAACCAGTGAAAGTGCTGGAAAGGGAAGGCGAAATGCCCGAAGGTGACGCAGCAACATCGAAAGCCCCACATGCAACAGTATTTTTCATGGTATCAATTGATCGCATCCACTTAATTTAAAAAAAATTACGTTAACGGCATTAACTGAGATGAAAAAATAACTCACCCGTCCGACCATACTTCCATTCAAACCAAACTCTTTTGCGGCCATATTTCTACCCTTTTCCAATGCACGCTCGGCAACCTTTATTTTCATTTCGATAGTATAAGATTTGCGAATAGTTTGAGGTTCCTTCAGATTTTTTTGATCTCTTTGATTTGGAGATGGCGGAAGTTGAACTTGGTTTTGGGTGGCTACTGTAGCACCGTTCGCTGAAGTACTTGCAACTGCGAGGGCGGCTTCACCGCAGATCGGCGCTCTAAAAGATGCCGAGTTCTGCGCATTGCAATCGAGCTGGAAAACATGTGAATGCGCGACAAGACTGCGCTGGCTCGCGAACTGCAAGTTGTTTAGCGACAAACTATTCTTGACGAAGAAAAGCACAAGAAGCGAAAAGAATTTACCTCTACTTCGATTTCAGCTACTCTTGTTGCCGATCCCTGATCTACCCCTTCGCTATTCCGATTTGTGATTTCAAAATTAAATGTGTTTGGTGTGTGATCACTCTGAAACTCTGTTTGGGTGCCAGCGCTTTCTCCACCGTGAGTCTGTGAATGGAATCCGCCATCTGGTTGCATTATCCTTGCTCTTCTCAAAATGCACCGTTTGATAACGAGAAGATATGATTTTTTTTTTTTGATTAAATCTTCATGTCACACATACAAATCAGACAAATAGATAAAATGTGAAGAAAGAATTGCAATCCAGTATAGCATACCATCATAAAATTTATATGTTATCAGAAACTCGGAGGCCAGCAAATTAAGGTCAGTTTAACGCAGCAAACCGATTTTCAAAGAACTAACAACAATTTGCCAAATTGTATTGGTCCCAATATCTTTGTTAACAACTAGTAATATTAAAATTAAACGATGACCAGTTTTTAAAAATAATAATGAACAGGGAAGAATGTAATTGACTTCTGGAGAGTTTAATTTAGAAAGCACGTGTTTTATACCAACGATTCGCCTCACTGTTTGTCATGGTTGCAAAATTCCGCATAACAAAGACAACTCCATTGTGCACAGGGAGACAAGCACGATGGATGAACAAAATTCTTGGTACCATCAACACCTACTCCAGTTATTTGCATGGAGCCAGTGGAATTCATGGAGTAACTAACTAAATGGTAAACAGTACACCTTTTTTAAAGAAATGACCATATTTTATCTAATAAATTTGAATCAGTGACATAATTAATATCAACATGAGGTCCAAATGTTTGGCTTCGACAAAAATTAACAAAAATTAACAATTTTGAACAAAATCTATTTTTGAAGATATAAAAAGAAAAACAGTTTTTACAAAATCTATTTTCAGCAAATACAATTTGGGCCAAAAGCAGAACTAATATTTTCTACTTTTCAACATCAAAAAACATTTTGGATTAAAAATATGTATATTTATTCTATTTTTAAAAAAAAAAACTAGAAATAAAATTAAAAAAATCCTTCCAATTCATTCTATTCCAATCCCATCCAATCTATTCTATTCTGTTCCAATCCCATCCAATCTATTCTATTCTGTTCCAATCCAATCCATACAAATCAATTGTCCATATTCTCATAAAGTAGTTTTAAATATTTCAATGAGTTGTCTACCTTGGAAGTTCTTAAGAACATTGTTGCATGATGCACATTGCAGAGTATCTTGCCATGCTGGAATATCAATTTAGAAGAAAGACATTGTGACAACACGTTGCATTCTCTGTTTATGATTGTGTATGGTAAGGATTTTTATCAAGAATTCTTTTTTCTTTATTCTAGATTTTCATTGTTCAAAATACTCAATCCAAAAATTCCAAAGATTAACAATAAACTTCAGATTTATTTATTTTCATTCATTCAGGTACGCCAAAACTGCCAATCCTTTTTTCCGCGCCCTGTTTGCATCTGTGATAATCTCTTTCCGCGATCGCTGTCGCGCAATATTTCCTTCCTCACGATGCCGAATTCTCTTCGTCAGTTTTGCTTCTTCAAGTGCCTGAATCTGCTCTGCAATAGGTTTTCGGAAACTATCTCCAACACGACGCAAATTTCTTATGCTTTTTTTTGCCGATTCTCCGCCACCCAACCCGGCAGTATCACGTTTAATTTTTGGAGCGACAGGAAGTTTTTTGCCAGCCTCCGGATCCACGCCAATACTATCGCCGTGCCTCCATCCTTGTCTTTGTAGCATTTTGTATCCCAGATCGAGTTCACTGAAAGCGTAAATGATTGGTTTTTCGGTTGCGTGTTCTGTTTGTTGCAGTGACGCAAGCAAATGGCTTGTTTGAGTAAAGTGGCTTGTCAAATTATTGACTGTTATGTTGCACGTTTCGCAAAAAATTCCATGTGATGTCGTGTTTTTGTTATGGCGTTCGAGGATTTTAGTTTCGATTGACTGGGTGAGCTGTTTTCGGTCAGTCTTTTCTGTTTGTTGAAATTGTTTTGCCAAAGCTAGACTTTCAGTTGATTCAGAGTGTGGTTCAGACTGCGCATTTGATAGGATAGAACGGTATATTGATGCGGACGATTCGCCGTGATTGTCCGCTGCATCAGCAACATCATTCTGCGACGATATCGATACTTCTTGTCGGAATCTAACAACTTTAGTGTCGCCCGAAAGCTGAGTATACCGACGCCAATCAGCTTCCATATTTGGCTTCTGATTTTCTTCATTCAAAATCAGGAAAAAATCAAACCGCAGCTTTCCAATCAATTCAAATGCAAATCAAAAAGAGCTCATGTCTGTTGATGCACACAATAAATACTATAAATATACTTTTACATTTATAATTTATTTTGCTTACCAACACATAACTCCAGCACAAAATTGCACACACTTCTGATTGGTTCAAAAATTCCATTTTCATGGACTTTTTCAATTATTTATAATCTTTTGCTAATATTATAAAATGGAATCAATAGTAAACTACTCTGTGAATTTAAAACAGTCTGATTTGACGTGCTGCGTCTGTCTTGAAAACATCAATTTCCCAATTATCCAATGTGCAAATGGGTCAAATCCACACTTTGTATGCATCAAATGCTGCCATCAATTGGGCCAAAAGTGCCTGCAATGTAAGACTGAATCATTATTTCATAATAAACAGCTGCAAGTTATATTGACACCATTTTTAGAAGCTTGTACTAACAAAAATTGTAAAATGAAAGTACTCAAATGGAATCTTGATGAGCACATTGAAGATTGTGACTTCAAAAAACACAAGTGCTTCATCTGTCAACAAAAGGTGATTTTGAGAAAGACTATGCAGAGTCACTTTGAAACAAGATGCAAGACTCAAGTTATCATTAGAAATTTGTCACAGATTGAAATGAGCAGATGGGATTCAGAGAAACAAGGCTTCAAGCTGGATTTGAATGACAGACCAATGGACGGAGTACTTACAACACACGAAGCAGTTGTTCTGGTGTACAAGAATGAATGTGGTAAGTGGGTTGTTTGTCTGCTGTCACTGACTAAACTCCCAACCTCAATCACCATTACAACAATAAAGACAATTTCAAATGGAACAATATCTGAGACATCAGTGCACATGAACTGTTCATCTAATCTGTCAGAGCCAGTATTTATGGAATTGAAGACCTGTGACACTGTATATGTAAACACAAGACAAAACAGTCAAGGAAACAATAACAGCATTCAAGACTTTCTGGGCCACATGTTTGCTCAGGATAGAGCACCACTGCCAGCATTTTCAGACTCTGACAATGATTAACATCTCTTTATTTTGACAATCTTTTCATCTTCGAGTTCCTTCTTTAAGTGATGATAGAGTCTCTTTTGGATGGCTGGCTGGTTGTCATGTAGTTCTTTGCAGAGGTTTGTGTCACCCTTCATTTAATTGTGTTTGATTTGCTGCATCCTCTTTTTGTTGTCACCACTGCTCTTCTTTCTTAGATAATATACCAAACTATTGTCAACAAGGAACAACTCTGAATCAGTCTCGTAGTATTCATTTTCATTCATTAATTGTTTTATTTTATCCAGTAATGAATGTTTTAATTCAATCACTGACAGCTTCTCAAAATCAGGATCCATCACCTCTTGAAGTTTCTTGACAGTCTCTTCTAACTCTAGAATTTGTTCCTTCATTGATTGGTTAATGTTGGCTCTCATTGGATTAACTATTTTCATCCATTTATTGGGTACTTCAATAACAATAGGCTCGTTTGAACCAAAATAAGGTACACCTACTTTCGAAAGTGTGGTGTTAATTTACATTCTTGCACTTCATAAGTGTGTTCATTTTGAGGGTCCTTATAGATTGTTCCAATAATAGGAAGGGTCTTTAAGAATTGATTTCTCACAGTTGTGGATGGAATTGTGACAGTCATAGTTTTATTATTATAAAAGAAAATAATTTTAAGTAAATATCGTTCAATTGAAATTAAAATAGTCGTTGATGATGATTTAATAGTACAAAAAATCTGGCTGAGCAGACTTTTTCTTTGACCACACAATACACATTTCATTCAAACAAACACAATGTTTTCAGCAAATAATCCCACATAAATCTATGACATCATTCATCACTATCATTTAGTGAAAATAAAAACACTATATTCAAAGTTGAGTTGTCGACACACAATACTCTCATTCAAAAGCAGAGAGTCTCACTAAAATTGTCACATCATTGTTTACTGAAATTCAGTGAGGATTAACACTCCATTCAAAGTCAAGTTAAGGTTGATTTGTCATACAATAGTCTCAATCAAAAATACCCATCATTTGAGTGAAAACTGTCACTAACATAAATCACAATACCCATCACTTTCATTGAGTGAGATTTCAACACCTCATTCAAAGTTGAGTTGATTTGTCACTACCCGAAGAGAAAATCTTTGAAATTCAAATTTTTATTAGAGAAGCTCCACAGAGAAAACGGTGTGCGCGTGTGATTGGGGGGCTTCCATTGTCGACTGTTTGCCAAAGAGATTCAATTCCAGCACTTTGTGGAGCAGTATTCCAACAGACTCATCTGATAATTTGTCCAGATGAATGGGGTCTGACGGGTTGAACTCAACACCATCAATACAGGCAGCCAGTCATTTGAGAATCATGCACGTGCATTTGGTTTGAACTTTTGAGGAGTGTTGTGATAAAGTTTATCACTGCTGTCTTGCTGTAATTTGTCAAATTGATTGAAAAGTGATAATCCATCACAGAAGCAATAATTAAACTCTTGGGAATCAACACTTTTTTTTTCCACTTCTGATCACATCAATCAAAGAATACAATACCATCTTTTGCTTCTCTACCCTGTACAAAAACAACTTACAAACCACTACAATCACTATTAAGTTCCACCCCAAAAAAAATGATATTAGAAACTTCAGATACAATGTCTCTCTCTATGTGAACAGTCTACAACATCTTTCAAACAATTGAAACTACTTTACTAGAAACAAAGGTACAGCATACCTATTATACCATAAGACAGTAACAAAGTATAAATATGATAAATGGGAAGAAACTCTTACATTAAAATTAATTCACAACTCTCTTTGCTATCCCAAAATGCATTTCTTGTGATCAAACCCATCCTTCTTCTTTGTTTAGAAAACAAGTTGTGCTTTCCTTTCAATCTCAAAGGACTCACATTAAATCTCAAAATATTCTCTCCCTTCCATCAGCTTCATTATTTCATCAAATTGAGTTGGCGTCTTCTTGACATCAGTATCCTTTTATTGCAATGGCAGCCTTCATTCATCAAGAATGGACTCACTCTTCAACTGAATAATAGTCTGTTCAAGTTTGTTGATTCTCTCCTTCAAAGATTGATTCCCATTACATTGATTTTCAAAAATAAGGAGCCAGACAAAATAAATGTCACTTTTTTGATTTTTAACTTTGACAAATACTGGAGAGAAATACTGTAGAGATACTGGTGGAGATATGGGTGGAGGCACAATCTCGTACATCACATATCATGGGCATCAAACAATATCTGGAATACCATTCTTTAGTGTATTGTTTGAGCCTGCATGAAGGGACAATACTCATGAACCATGGCAAAGCAGCAAAGCAACTATTTATTGATTGCTCTCTGAACTTTTGAACCTTTTGTTCAACACTTGTACTGCTCAAATATTCATTCATTCATTTATTGTGGTTCTATCATGAATAAAATGTTGTCATATTATATGCCTTTCAAAGTGTTGTGAACTCATTAGCAATTAACCAGTATGCACCAGTATCTCCACCAGTATTTCTCACCAGTATTTGTCAAAGTTAAAAATCAAAAAAATACCATTTATTTTGTTTGGCTCATTGTTTTTGAAAATAGCTGTAAATTGACTTGGATTTTAACCAAAATATGAAATATAAAAATGCACACTTTAACCAGTTACCAATGGCAAAAGGAATAATAACAAATAAAATCATGGAAAAACTTAGAGCTGCAAACATAGACAAATCTCTACATAACCTGCCTAGGCACAATAAGACATACATGGATCTCCAAAATACATGAGGAATGGAAACAATGAAATCAAGTGATACAAAAGTACAAAACAAATACATATTTAATAAAAAATTTCAAATCACCAGAAAACCAAAAATATTCATAAACTTAAATACCAAACATGTTCGCTTTCTGCCACCCCCACCCCAACTGACTTTGAGCGAATAAAACTGAAGCGCTCACCTCTAATCAACTTGGGATCTCCCTACGGAGAACCCACTTTTGACCCACACAGCAGTGTAGAGTAAGACCCGGCAAAGACTGGAAATCAATTGGGATGGAAACGGGCATTCAGAAATGTAGATTGCCTTTACCAAGTTGCAATGAAGACATTTATGGAAGAAAAAAGGAAAAAAAACGTTTGGAATCAAACTTTTATTAGGAAAAAACGGAAAACGATGGAAAAAACCAGTCTAACTTTACCCAGAAACAAACGTCACAGAAACATTGATATCGGTCGCCGAATACAGCAACGAAGCTGGGGCAGTTCCAACAGTCAATCCCAACAATTGCTGTGCGTTAACAAAGAATTTGCCGCTGTTTGCAAGAGAAATAACAGTTACCACGTTTTCAATAGTTGCAGTAATCTGAGCTTCAGTCTGAATCATTGGGATAATTGGTGTTGTCGCACTTCCTCCCTGCGGCACTAGCACGCCCGTTGGAAACTGGGAGTCAAGAGATCCAATCAAGTAGTTGTTCAAAGCCGGTACTGTAATATTTCCAACGATACTGTAGATTGTGTAATCTGCGTTGAAGGGGTTTAGGAGCGTGATTGACAGCTTGCACAATTGCCCAGAAGCAAGAACGGTTCCGTTGACATACAACTTGCTAGATGGGACAAGTACTGGAGCTGGACTTGGCCCAGAAATTGTGGCTGGAATTGTCAATGCAGAAAATGCTGGAACCAAAGACGTGTAACTGATCGAACTGCTGGTTCCCACAATATTCAGGTTGACAGATTCGCCGGCAATGAAACCCGCCATTATTCCAGATACGACTTCTACAGAAAGCGCGCTTGTAGTGTCGGCAGACAATACAGCCGATGCAGTTATTACATTCGATCCCGGAACAACATTAAGCGGTGACGGAAGAGTGGCGGTTCCTACTTTGAGCGACCCTGCTGCCGTAACATACTCCAAATCAAAGGTTGCTTCTTCTCCAGTATTCAAAGCAACAGTTGAGGGATTATACAGGATAATATCAACCGCTAGTTGCACTCCGTTTGAGTCTCCACCGACAATTCTGGTATCCGTGACCGTGAGGTTCTTAAACCCATCAAAGCCCGGAATAATCAACGTGTCCGATAACGGAAGCGGAATTTGAACGGTGCCGGCGTCGGTCGAGGCAGTTGAAGTGGCTGTGCCTTGTATCGTAACGGAAGCCTCTTTTGAGGTCGCAAGCGCGTAAAAAAATGTCGAGAAATCGGTTTCGTGGCCAGAAATTGCATTGAATGCGGCGTTTGAAATCGAGGTTTTGATTGAGTGTGCGGATTGATCCGAAGTAGCTGATGCTGTGCCGCTTTCTAAAGTTGCGAATGCAACACCAGTTTGTGGATTGACGAATTCGAGAGACTGTTGGACGTCGAGAACGGTGATTGGGAAGTCGTAAGGTAGATTGAACGTAGCATCAACTTCTGGAGCAGAAAGAAGAACACTCATTCCGGTTTGGTCCGCAGTAATCATTGAAACAGACATTCCAGGAATCTTAAAAAAAAAGCATCACTGTCAGTCCAACAAAAGCCAATGGTTAAATCATACCGTAAATCCAGAAATAATCGACTGATTGAGTGTTGGCGAAGGAACATCAACATTCAAAACAAGCTGAGACAGCCCATAATTGAGCCAAGAAGCATTCAGCGAGCTCGATGAACCAACGATGGTTGTGTTCAACCCATTACCTCCTAAAAAGTTTGCAATAATAACGGAAAGAACTTGCACGCTGGCAACCTTTAAACCACCAGTCATTGACACCGAGTTGCTTCCTGGAACAAGCGTGAGATCAGTAGCACCCAAGAACCCAATTGGAGTTCCATTGTTGGCAAGGCTGAACGAAACATCACCCATACTAATTGAAATTTCACTGGGGTTTTCAATTGCTGAAGTGGTAACAATGTGAATGCCTGTGGTAGGATCCGATGATGGCAAATCGAAGGCAGTAATTCCAACTTTGGTGAGTCCTGCGAAAGCAGCCATTTTAATTTGCTTGTTGAGGACCAGTCCGCTGAAAGAAAAGCCGTAAGATTCCGCAACGACACCACCTTTAAGCGTCCAAATGAAATCATCACCGTTAATCAAAGCAGCCGAAAAATTGCCCATGCCGACAATGTTGCTGATATTGAATGGACTGTTGATTGTAATCGCACCAGATTTTGGGTAGCTAACTCCCGAAACAACCAGAGGAGACAGATTCATGGTTCCAAGCAGAACATCGGCACTGCTTGTGGTCCAATAAACCGAAACAGGGTCTGGAAACGTCAATGTGGCATCCAAAAACCCAGCATTGCTAGCGATTCCAGAGCCAGTAATAACGAAAGTGTCTTCAGTGATACTTCCAATTTGAGAAGAGTTCAGTGTCAAATCAGCGTTAGTGATAGAGGTTTGCGCAATATCCGTCAAATTCATTGACACACTCAAGTTTAACGACTTAAACGCCGTGTTGAGCCACGAAACTTCGCCGCCCGACTTTGAAATCACATGATCACCTGTAACAGTCACAGGAACAATATTTCCGGGCGCAACGATTGCCGCAAATTTTTGAAGAAACGTAAGACCGGAGGAATTTCCGGGGGCGAGAATGTCTCCAGTAAGCGTGAGAAGATTAGTTCCGGGAGTGATGATGACGTTTGACGCTGACATGTTCCCGTGGCCATTTCCCAAGACAAAGTCGAAGAAGCAGTCTCCCATATCGATTGTGATTTCTGAGGGATTAAAGATGCCGGTTGTGACATTTACGGCGACTTCGTCCCCGGGAGCAGGACCAGCGTCGAAACCTTTCACTTGAGCCTAAATTTTTGATGCATCAGGTGACGAAAGAAATTTTTGCATTCGGTTTCAAACGCAACAAACATTAGTGAGACCACCGAATCCAGCCATTGTGATTGTTTTATCCAAAGAAAGTCCATTCATTGTTATTCCAAGCGCATGCACAGTGGCGCTGCCAGTCAAGCGCCACACCCAAACAGTACCTTGAATCATATAAGTGGCAAACTTCCCAAATGCAGCAGCGTCGGTCACAAGAAAGAGCGTGTCCAACGATACATTTCCGAAGCCTCCATTTGCACTGATAGGCGAAAGAGTAATCGTTCCCAACGGAAGATCCGAGCCGTTGGGTTGGATCCAGGAAACCGTAACGGGATCGGGGAAAGAAATATCGGCATTCACCGAGCCGGCGTTAGTCACATTTCCAGCAGAAACAATTGTAAATGACGTTGCAGTTGCGTTTGTGATTGATGACGAACTTAGATTGAGATTACTGGAGTTGAGCGACGATTGGGCAATCTTGGGTGCAATCACGTATACCACGATCAGCGCAAGAACAATAACGAGAACAACAACGACTCCAACAACAATTAGTATCAGCCGAGTTGTCCATACGATTCCGCAAAGCCGTTTCCCTTCAGGTTTTTTGGCCACTTTTTTTCTCTTGTCAGTCTCTTAACAAACGTGTGAAAAAACTTACGGGGCTGAAGGCTAGCTTCCTCAGCATAACTACTGATGACTTCGTCGCTCATCAATCAATTCTGGGAATGGAATATTTTTTTACAACAAAATTGGAAAAGTTTTGTAGCAAATCTCTTGCATCATCCAAGCCCATCAATTTCGATTCAAATTTTTGTGTATTTGTGCAAGAAAATTGCCTTAAACTGCAAAGAAAAGTGAAGTGTCGATTTTGCAGGGTATGGAATCTCATATTGATGCTGACTTGCAAGGTCAAATCTACTATTTAATCACTAGGCTTTGGAAAAATTCTAGAAAAAAATTCTTGTAAAATCGCACATGGTCTGAGCATGGGTTGCAGCTATTTCCTCATTTTTGAATACCAAAACGATGCCACGCTGGTAATAATGCTATTCGGTTCATTTCAGATATAGTGCATGAAATTAAATCACACATACCATTTGTAATGATGAATCAAGCCACAAATTGCCCCCGCCAAAATGCAAACTGTTTAATAAATAACTCCTTTTTCCTTTGTTTTCCGATCTATTGGATCTTCAATTTTTTTACTCTTTTTTGAAATCTATTTTGAAATCTTTTATTTTTCGCTAAATTAATTATCTTTTTAATTCGTGGCGGGAAGCAATTTTGTGGAAAACTTCAAACATCGACACCAATATGTCTTTGCTTACTTTCAGGTTTCCGCGTTCTGACAAGAAACGCGAGTCGTCATTTTTCTCGAAATTCGATATGGAGACTGGAGCCACTCCCACACGAGAATTTCAAAACCCTGACTATCAAACATTAAACCGAAAGCCGATTTTGAAAATGGGCAAACCTCGTCCAAAACTGCGGCCGTCTTCATCAAATATATCTTCGACGCTGAGGGTAATTCGGACAACAACTCACGTGACATCGATCACGCAACTTTCATCGCAAATCTTGCTTCAAATCCTTTCATATGCATCAATTTCTCTCCACGCTGTATCACAATTCCCGCTCATTTGCAAAAAATTTGAACGCGCGTTCGCGTTTAACGCTGAACTCGCAGACGTGATGATTTGGAAGCAGCTTGCTCTTCGATTCGCGGATCTGGCGGTCGATATGCCGACAGTATTACTTACTGATGAGTCATGGAAAGATGTTGTTCGATTGTGGGCGGCCTGGGAGTTTTTAAATTTGGAATTGAAAATGCTCCCAGTTGACAATGACAGATTGCCGAACTCCACGATCAATAAAATTGACTCCGATGAGTCTAAAACCAGTACACTTGTGAATAATTCATACGCAATTGATAATTGTAGTAATGGCCACATTCAGTTTGTGGATATAGTTGCGTGTCTTCTTGATTGTTCGAAAATAACCGCGGTTCTCAGTCAAAATTGCAAATTTGTTGGACGCACCATCTATTGTCTTTCGAACACTACATTTGGAAGTTTCGGCAATCAAAAATCACAATTGATTGCTCTTGAGTTTGATCGAATGCCCGTTTTCAAGCATATGATTGCAGAGTTTGGGGAAACAGAAGTTTCATTTATTCCCGGACGTAACTTAAAATCTGAATTATTTCTGCAATGTAAATATCCCATTGATGAGTCTAAATTTTTTTTCATGCTCAATCCAATCGCCAAAGAGTTGACTTCTCTCCTCAATCCTACCGACTTGGAAAGTCAATCCGAGCTACAAACAACCGAAGCATATCTTTATAATAATTTATTGGCAGTAGTTCGAAACTGCCATCCAAAAGAATACGGAAGACCTATTATCGATAGTCAAAATACTATTAATGAAAGCTACGACGCAGCAAAAGAAATTCACGGCAAATTTTCAATATTCAATCTGCGTCCTCTTCAAAATGGAATTTCAGCTTCCACGAGACTTAACTCGAACTATTTAACCGAAAATTCAGTTTGTGAAAACTTGTGTTTGAATGGCAAGCCAAATATTCTTCTTTTTTCCTTTTCTCATCCAATACGTATAAAAATCAAACAGACCACCTGATAGCA
Source organism: Physocladia obscura (assembly GCA_027596945.1). Taxonomy (NCBI): domain Eukaryota; kingdom Fungi; phylum Chytridiomycota; class Chytridiomycetes; order Chytridiales; family Chytriomycetaceae; genus Physocladia; species Physocladia obscura. The sequence continues at coordinate 16,685 of JADGJH010000302.1, forward strand.
TTCATGGAAAAAACATCAACCATGCCTTCGCAGCTCTTAACAATCCGTGAAAAACTGATGAATGCACTCAAATGTACCAGTACAACTCAAATTCGAATAAAAAAACAACCAGGAAACCAACAACAATACGTTATTTCGGGTGCAAATATTTCAGCTCCTATTGCAGACAGTCCTGAATCCTCATTACAATCACGTCCATTTTCAATCAGTGATTATGTTGACTCCGCTGATCCTCCAGTTGACCAATCAGTCGTGATTGATGTCGAATCTCGAGGATTAAATATCCAAGGAATCTCAATAACGCGATGGCATATGATTGTGATATCAACGCGTATCGAGAAAACTCCAGCTATTACAACTTTAAATCGCTTTCAAACGTTACAAGCAACCAGTAATGAGTCATTATCAAGCACGCAATTACTGTCACCGTTTGCAGCGCGTGTGATTGTCAGCATATATTCCCTTCGTACAATCGCCTTGGTGAATGAATTTTCATTGGATGATCTTTGTTATGGTCAACAGCGCAGCTTTGTGTTTGGCGACAAAGTCAAAGTGCGGCATCTTGTTAGTGACGATGAAAAACGATTGTGGGTGTGGCTTGATGGCATTGGAATTAATGGACCTGAAACACAGAATCCATTACATTACTGCGGTGGTGATAATGAGGCTCGAAGCCGTGCTGAAATGATTTGCTTGGATGTGTTTGGAAGCGGCGAGCTGAAAGTTTTTGGAAAGATTATGCGCAAAAGACAAGAGGAAGAAAGGAGAGATTTGAAAAATGTTGGGGTGATTCAACCCTGGCTTACTTGGCGACGTGGGCTTAACACTGATTGGAAAAATGGCACGTGGGTATTTTTCAATGAAGAAGGAAAAAATAATGAGCAATGTGTTTGGCTCTATTATTAAACTTCAAAATCTCTATTTTATTATTATTATTATTATTATTATTATTATTATTATTATTATTATTATTGGGTTGCATAAAAGTTTATGAACAATTATTTGTTGGTTGGATTTGAAACAAAGAAATTTGATGTTATTTAACAAAATTAAGGTAATCAGGCATCATCCACAAAAGTTCATCACTACTAAAAAAAATTAAATTTTTTATCATAAATACAATCATGATATATTTGACCTCAATTTTGTGACTTATCACCTCATGTTTGACTTCTCAGAGGGTGATCATTTTTAGTTTATGCACTCGCACATGAACAGTTAGCATTTTAAGAAGATTATATAAAAATAATTGGACTATTTTGCGGAAACCTTAATATGAAATACTTTGGCACAAAACCAGTTTGGGTTTTAGCCCTGCCATTTTCGACCACTCCAAATCCAGCTATGTAGAGCCATATTCCTGGTTCTATGCCTACTGCAGATCGAGAAAGAAAAGGAAAGAATCAGGAGTTTATTTTCAAAAAGAAACAGTAATCAAAGATTGGCCTTGAAAAAGTCAGCTGCAAGGTTGAGGGCATCGTTGGCAGCCTTGAGTTTGGCAGGGTCGTTGAAATCAGCGCCGGCACCAACAAAGCCGTGGGGCATGTCGTTGAATCTGACGTGGACCGACTTTTCGGCAATATTGGTGTTTGCCTTGACGTCGTGGAAGATTGCGTCCATGATTGCCGTGTCCTCGCCGCTGGAGGGCAGCAAACACAGGGGCACCGCAAGCGTCTTGCCGTCGTCGGCGGTGAGGAGCGAGGGGTGTGCGGAGCCGACAGCCTTGACCAGCGCCCAGTCTTCGCCGCTTTCCTGGCCGGCGTTCACGGCAATGCGGCCGCCCCAGCACAGCCCAAACACCGCCACACTGGTCACGTGCTTGTCGGCCGCCAGCCACGCGAGCACGGCGCGCACATCGTCGCGCACGTGAGCGGCGTACGAGTGCTTGCCAACGAAGGCCATCAGTGCCGCCCGCCCTCCCGCGCGGTCGCACTTTTCGTCCCGGAAAAAGTTTGGTGCAATCACGTGCACACCCAATTGCTTCGCCAACAAGTCCGCCGCCTGCCGTGTGTTGGCGTGCATGCCAAATATGTCGTACACCCATACTACTGCCTTCGTGCTTGTTACGCCAGATGGAGGTGCTGCGTAGTAATCGTCCGTGCTGATCACTTGCACGTCGTGGCCCGTCGGCGTGTATTCACTGTTGAAACTTGCCTTCAGCGCGCAACAGTCTGCTGTCAATTCCGTCATTGTTTTGATCCGAATTTCAAATTGGTGCTGAATTTTATTTTGCTGAAAATTTTCATTACAAATATGCATTATTAATCACCAATAAAATTATTAAACAACTTTTGCAATTAGATACGTGCAGATCGAAACGGTGCGCGTCACACAATAAAATGAATAAAACTTTAATGCTGTTGTAATCCGAAATGTTCTGGACAAATGCAATGACAGCGAGAGTATTAATCATTCCAAACCAAAGTTAGCGATCCTAAGAGCACGTTTGGAGTGCTCCAAAGTCGAGTTTTTTTAGCCTTGTTTTTTCTTTTTTTTTTCCTCTTGTTTAAAATGTGTGCCTGTATATGTTATTGTGGTTTTGCTTTGAAACTAGCAATTTTTATCTTCAGTGTCACAAAAATATCCCTTGATTATTTGTTGAAGTTGACTGTGGATTCTGTTTAAATTGTTTATATAGGGCTTGTAACAATTTTATTCAAAACTTCTGTTTATTTTCTGAAAACCTAACATTAAAATAATACCCCATACTTATGCCTCATGTAAACTTTCTTATTTTAATTTAAATTTCTGATTTGAATTTGTGAGACAAAAAAATGGAAGTTAAATTTCCTTCATTTCTGCTGCACAATTTTGTAGGCATGTGTCTGTCAAATAAAAAATTTTCTTCCAATTAAACAAATAAAATATAAACTATTTAGTTTTCCATTTGATATAGTGCATTCCCTGCCAAATAAACAATCTTCTTCCAATTATACAAATATAAGTTTAATATATTTAGATATAGTCCAGTTTGTATATCTAAATACATTTAACAGAAGTATATGCAACTCTGTGGTGAGAGATGTGAAACAAGTTGTGCAAAGTCTAGGTTTTTGCCAATAGACAAAGAAGCTAGCAGATCAAATTGATATTTTGTGCCACTTGTTGTTTTTAAATTTCCCATTTTGTTCTTTGTTTCTTTTTTCAATATTTTACATTTATTTTTAACACAATATTTTTTTTTTGTTGCTTTTTAAATATTTTATGCAATTACCTCTTTTTCAATACTTTGTAATATGCTTCTTTTTTAATATTTGTTACAATTCCTTAAAATTTTGTTTTTTAACAACATTTTCTGTAATTTTTTGTTTCTCAACACTTTGTAACTTCTTTTTTTTTTGTAGATATCTTGACTCTTTGACAGCTGCTAACAAGAATGCATTGGACCATGCTTGTGCACAGTTATTTTACCAGACTGGAATTCCTTTTTGTGTTGCTGACACTTCTGCATAGAAGCATTATCATCAGCTTCTACATCCAGCTTTTAAACTTCCATCAAGCAAACAAATTTCTGGCTCTCTATACAAAGAAGGTATTTTCAAGGATCAAGAATCAACTATGCACTGTTGAAATCTGCATTACTCTGTGGTGGAGTGCATGAGATAAAACCCAAAATATACCCTAACATCATTTTATTCCAATACACATAAAGAAATGATAAGTTTATTCTCCAGACATAGTAATATAACTTTCACAATTTGGTTTATTATTTACAAATAAACACAAACTAATAACAAAGTTATAAGATCATTATTTGCATTATTTTATTCACAAAGAATAAAGAAATGACAACAGTGCTTATGTTTCTTGAATGACCTAAACATACAAGAACAATGAAACACATTTATGGAACTGCTTAGACCATATCTTCATTAATGGGGAATGGATCAAAGTGGTACAACAGTATTTTTAACACATTGTTTCACAATGCTAAACAAAGTTGTAATAGTATTTGTAAATTTTATGTCTGTAGTGCAATCAAAAGGAAGAAAAACATAATTCTTTACTTATTACAGAACACAATGCATTTGATTGTCCTGATACAACAATGCAACTTTGAGCGTAAACAAATATTACAATAAAAGTAATCACTGCATTTATTAGAAGTTCCTCTTTCAAACAGGATTCAGGCCCTTTTACACTAGGTACATTCTATGCAAGAGCATAACTTGCATAGTAGATCAACAGGCTATTGGAATTTGCATGCCATTAAGCAGCAAGGTAGACCTGAACAGTTTAGAAATGAGCGCATTTTTGCTTTGAGATTGTGGTTAATCATCAAAACAAATGAAAGAAGACAAATAGAGGAGATGTACACTCACTTCACAGTTGCATGACAATTCAATAGATAGTTATGTGCTGGTCACAAACAAATTAAGATTGGGTAATTTCACTTGTGTCAAAAGCCAAAACTACAAGGAAAAATCCCAACATTGTGCTATAGTTTTTACAATAAAGTACTAGGCAACATATTGAAAGACTAAAGCATCATGACAAGTCACTAAAATAAAACAATTGGATGCAATATATAACAATTATGCAATGTATTACCCACAATGCCTGACCAGCTGTTAATAACACACATAATTATTCATTCATTTAAAGTCTTAATAATTCTCAATGCTTTAGCATAGCACACAGAATTATTCATTCTTCAAGTCTCAATAATTTTTTCAATGCTTTTTGCTAAAGCAAATAATTTCTAAGACAAGAATACGTGTCTCATGAATTTGTCACAATCAAGACAAAATCAGGAAAAGGAAGTTCAAATCCAGTGATATCAGTCACAAAATGAATCAGTGATATCAGATCTCCAAATGAATCAGTGATATCAATCTCAAAATGACTTTGAGAAGGAATGAATTTGAAATAGAATTTCAAATACAATGGTTTAAAAGGGCTTTGTTTTTCTTTTCTGAAAATGTTTAAGTAGCTCAAATAGATCCTAATATATTTGAGAGCAATACTGTCAACAAGACAGTGCAAACACAAGATAATAACAAC
>JADGJH010000303.1:0-21685 GCA_027596945.1 Physocladia obscura
GAAGGGTATTAAGGTTAACAGGCTTTATTTTGTTAACCAACACAGCTGGGGCAGGAGCGGGGGAAAGTGTAGGTGGGCTCCAGCTGCGTGCATTGGGTTCAGCCATTTGCCACTGCCCCTTGTGGGACAACAGGATGGTGGTTCTGTGACTTGTGGTCCTTGCCACAGACCTGACAGACGTGGGCAAACTTGCATGGATTGTTGCGGCATGGTTGACCTGCGTTCCAGTTGTAACAGACAGTGGCGCTGCCTCCTCCATTTCCTGAGGTCAAAGGTTTCTTGGACGGGGCCAGCAAATTGATTCAGCCTTGAATTAGTGACAACTGGAGTTGCACTTGGGACTGCCCAAAATCAAAATCAAGGGCAGGCTGGAGGACTGCAAAGGTGTATTCTTTGACGGCCCCAAACTGGTAGTCTGATGGCGCTCCTGTCCCAATCCACTGGCAGATCTTGTCGAGGTAAGAGGACCAACCTGCAATGAGGACAAATGGCATTCCAACGCTGTAGGTGAGCTTGTAACCTGCACAACGTATTGCCCACCACGTTGAAAGGGTGCAGACCAGTCTCATTGGTGACCTGATTTTTGTGAGCGCCATATTCTTTCTGTCTGTTTTGCGAAAAATTCCGTCATTGCCCAGCATTAACCCACCAGGCTGGCGCTCTTCTCCAACAACTGTACACAAGTGATAAAAGTTGCTAAGGGAGAATGTAAGGAGGAGGATCTTGTGAACAATTTGGGCAGGGACAAGGGGGAAGATGCAGGCAACACTTTTACCTTGCAGGTGAGTTGGGAACCTAGGCGCTGTAGGAACAGGAGTGGGAGGCAGGGGTGGAGTAGATGCAACCTCAGGGGCTGTCCTGGATGCAGAGACTGGCATGACTGCAGCAAGGACCGCAGACACAATGGCTGACACATCTGGTTGGGGGGTTTGTGCCGGCTGTTGTAGCTGCTGCAGTTGGGTTTGTTGCTGCTGCTGCTGCTGCTGCTGCTGCTGCTGGAGGACTTGCAGGTGCACACAGTCTTCCAGATGGGAAATGTGCTCACTGATTGCAGCAAGCACATATTCCTGGTTAATCCCCAAGAAATTGTTGAGGGCGTTGGTCCAAGCGCTGAGGTTGTCAGTGGAGGGGCAGCGACTGAGTGAGGCCAGCAAGTGGCTGGTCTTGGCAGTACTCCTATACGGCTCCGTGTCCTTACAAATTAAACACAGGAGGTAAACAGCGAGAATCATTGGGGGAACAACTGTACTAGACGTGGGTTGTTAAAGAGAAAAAGATAAGAAAAATTTTAAACTTGACAAGTCTCCTTGCTTTGTTGAACTGGTTTTAATAAATCAAAACCTTACTCAAACTTCTAGAGCTCCTCTCCATACAAAAAACCAACATACTTTATTTTTGATATACCATTTTTTGACTATTGTTGCTGGGAAACCTGCAGTCTGCCATTTGTATCTGGCTTGTTGTAGTAATATTTGGTTCATTATAATTGCAACACCTTTGTGTGTTATTCTTTTATCTTCAAGAATGTCACATGTATCCTTTATTTGCTCTTCTATTTTTTCCACAGCTAGTTTTCCATTATTGGAGGCTGCAAAGTAGGTTCCTAGCAGCCGTTCACCATTGTTTCCAGTTTTAATTTCTATTTCTCTTTGTTTTTCAACAGCCCAGGATAGTTTCCATTCTGGATCTTTCATGTTCATTGCAAGAACTTTTGTTTTTGTTGTGTTTCCTTCAATTGTATTTCCTTCCATGAATTTTATTGTGAAACTTTTTTGTAGTTCTAGCTCTTTCCTACTTTGTGCAATAAGTGTGGTATTATCAAACATATCAATCACTGCTTGAACTGTGTGAATTACTGGCTATGTTGACATGTCTTTTAGCACAGACATATTTTTTCCTTTGGGTATGTTGTGTGTTTGGAGTGTTGGAGATAATTTTAGATTGTATAGCTTGTATCCTGTTTCAAGCAGAGATATTGGTCTTATGTTGTTATAGTCTGCTACTCAGTCTTTACTCTTTGGAATTGGGTTTATGTTACCTGTAATCATGGTTCATGCAAAGTTAGATAGCCATTGCTAGAATTTCTTTTACATTATTTGTTGATTTTAGAATGAGTTCTCTGGAAATACCACTAGGGCCTGGGGTCTATTTGCTCCCAATTTTGTAATTGCCTCCATAATTTTATCAGCTATAACTTTATTTTCCATGTTAGAATAGATGATTAAGTTAATTTCTGCAATTAATTTATATACTTGGTGATATACAGAGCCTTCTTTGAACTCTTGGAGTTGTCTGCATTAAAAAACTTCTTTTATTTGCCTGGTTACTTCTTCCTGGATTGTTTTAGGATCATATGAAAATTTTTTCCTCTCCTCTATCACTTTTTATTTTAATTCTGTCAACTCTGACATTGCTGTTTTTACCAAGTGTTTTTTTAAGGTATTTTGTTGGGCTGTGTAGTGCAAGATTGTCTCTTTGGTTAACATATTTTTCAATTCCATAACTACATCATTATGCAATAGTGTTGGATTTTCCACCATCATGTTTTTTGATAGCAATCAGTCTGCACAAAACAATGAAAAGTCCCTGTACTCACAAAATGATGCTGCAGTCTTTCAATGCCAATTTTGAAGTTGTGTTTCAAAATTTTGCTTCAAAACAAACAGTGAAACAGCGTCGAAGTCATCAGTATGATGGTTATAAATTTTTTTTTCAAAAAGAGTGAACCAAACTAAATGAAAGTTCTGGGAATTTTCAACAACATAGACAAGACTGTCTAGTAGTATTTTAATAGTCTAGTATGGTGAAAAGTTTACAGGTTCATTTAATGATACCAACAAATTGCTTACTTCTTCAGATAATCCAACAGTTAATTTTGCATTTTCTGATTTTTTTTCTTTCAGTCATTGGAGGTTAATATTGTTCACTATCAACAAAGTCTATACTTGCCTGATTTGACCCATCAATATTCAAGTCATCAAAGACTTCATCTTTGTTGTCTTTGGTTTCAATGAAGCAAGAATCTACTGCAATGACTGTACTATCAGAAAACAAGCTAACTCATGTGTAAAGCCCTCTAAATGTGAAAAATCTTCATCATTGTTCAAGTTGTCAGATTTGGAACTACATAAGCTTGCAAATGTAGTGTTAAAAAAAAAATTTGCTTATGATGGTTTTTAAGATGCTGAAGATTTTTGTTCACTAACTAAAATATCACTCACATCAGATAGTCCTGTTGCTTGTTGATCTGCAACTTGTTGATTTGAAATTAAAGTTGAACAAGTTCATGGACCAAATAAAGTAGATAAGAAACTTGAAATTATTGAGAGTCTTTTTGCATTTGATGGAATAATGAAAGTTGCTCTACGGCTTTTTTAGACTTTAAAACTCCAACAGCATTCTGTTCTTCACTGTAGTAATAATTTTCAGCATAAACTTGGAATTATTTTTCAGTGTCAACATGGTATGTTCCATCCATTGAATGACAACCAACAGATTTTGGATTTAGAATTTATGAATTTATTTCCAATTATCTTGTACAATACTGGCCACTTTGAAGCAAATTGACTCTATATACCATCAAAGTAATTGCAAATAGTATTCCAAGCAGCTGCTCTTGTGTTTGAACAGTAATTTTTGAACTCTGCACCTGAGGCAAGCTGCTTGAGGAGAAATACACCACTCACCAATCTACTGCATTTACTTCAAAAACATCAAGTTTTGAAGTTATGTCATGGAGAATTGCAGTTAAAAGCTACAAAATCTCACAAAACAATACCAAACAACTGATAACAGGTTCTCCTGCATTTTCCAGCAATTTTCAATAATGCTACCATTGCTTACAATTTTATGAAATTTACCATATTAACATGTTGAAAATGATCTAAGGCAGAAATAATTTATAACATCTTTTACCTCCATTAATCACACCATGGATTGCATTGGATGATAACAGACAGTGCCAGTCCTTTGGTTTAATTTGCAATTTTCTTTGCCAATTACATTCACCTATACTGATCTATGATTAACAACAAATTTGATCACAATAAAAGCTGTTTTCCAGATTTCATGGAAAAAATCAATTTTTTCAACAATTTCCATTATAACCAACTGTAGTGCATGTGAACAACGACCTTGCAAAAAATAGATAGATACATCTTTTCATCTGTTTTCAAACAGCTTGTATTACTCCACATTATTTGTCACAACAGTAACAATTGGTTTTACTCAATGAAAAAGAATTTCATGGGGTAAAACAATCAATTTCATTGAACACAGTTTCAACTGTTTGTGCAACACTATCACAATCTACAAATCTACAAAATAAAAAAGTTTTTCCCTTTATAAATGCAATAAAATTCAATATATGATTGTCTCGGCAATTTTTCCAACCATCAGTAACGATACATCACAAGGGATTTGAATCTGTGCTAACGCCATCAGAGCAAGCATTGGTGGAGTTTCTACGTCTACTAATCAGCGTTTGATATTGGTTGGTCAAAGTTATTATCTACATTATCTGCATGCGTCCCATCCATAAATTCGCTGCTGTTTGTTTTAATCCATTTTGAAATTATTTAAACCAAAAATTTAAAACTTTATTGTCGATTTCTAATAAATTTGGGAGTAATTTCTGGCACATGTAATAGTTAATGCAAAAAGATGGTCTGAAAGAAACAGTGGGGTGAGTATCGAAGATTTTCAGAATGATCATGATTGCCCAACAGTACAAAGAAAATCAAATTTCAAAAAGAGTCGAACAAAGAAGACACCAACGCATCACTTTTTTTCATATTAAAAGGTAACAATATGAGTGCAAAGAGTGAAAGGCATCGACCAAGTTCACGGGAACAAATTTTACAGCAATATGCTGCACAAATTCCAAATTCTGCATTTGGAAACGCTTTGTACACCACGCCATCACCGCCAAAAAAAGTGCAACCATTATCTTCTGCAGGAAATAATTCAAAACCTAAAGCACTGGAGCCATTGGATACTGTAAACCATTCTGTTGACGAACGCTTCAAAGGCAAGAACAACAAATTAGGAGGAATCTCAAAATCACCCTTAAAGTGAGCATATACTGTAAATATGCCCAGGTTAACATCTTGTTTTCTCGTAGAAAGAGAAAATTATCACTAAGAGAACGAGAAAGAATCTATGACGTCAATTTAGCCACAAAAGAAACTCTGTGAGCGAAAATTTTGGTTCAAATTAGAATTGCTTATTGAAATCAGTCATTATGAGCCTTTGCTTGACAATCGATTGCAAGACTATTTTAGCAACAAATCTATTCGGAGCCATTTGTTGAAAGTGGGATTGGTAAGATTGCGATTGTCCATGACTTTTTTTTTGACTGTTTGGCCAGATCACGGAAACTGGTCAGGTCTTACCACAAAAAGATTTCAAAAAGAAGCAAGTGCATATGGATAAAGACGATGCTCACAAAAAAAATACGAAGGCAGAAAAAGAGCAAGATCTAGATCGAGATATTGAGGTTTGCTTTTTTTTTTTCAATTGAAACTATACTTATAGTCCTTTGTGTTTTAGAAAGCTATACGTAATCAAATCAAAAGAGACACACGTAGAAATACGATACAATTAATTGAGCTTCCTGTAGTTGAGTTTTTTTTTCGTAACAATTTCGCTCAATAAGTCAGCATTACAAAACGTGGATTAGAATATGCCAACAGAACAAAATTTTCCTGAGTTTCTCTGTGATTATCCTGTTACAATGTGGAGAACTGCACTAGTTTATTCTCGCCCCCCACAATCACTAAAAATTACCGAGCAAGGTCTATTGACGAAACTTCAGAAAATGGGTCCTGCAAAATTAAAAGAATTCGGTCTTGATCCAGAAAAAATAGGGCCGAAAATAGAACTGCTCAAAACGAAATTAAAAAGAAAATCAATGGCATCTGCAAATTGCCAGAAAACGCGCCGTATAATTATTCATGATGATATTAGTGACATTGAAATGGAGTCCGCTTCGCCTGTAATCAAGCTATTTGAATTGGCCCGCAGAAAATATGAACAAAACGAAATTACTGAAACTAAAATTGTTCTTCATGAGCTGGTCAAAATTATTGGAATGACTTCATTATCAACATCTCCAATAAATTCTGTTGATGATTTGGATACAATAAACGAGATAAAAGGGAAGTCTCAAGTTGAATTAGAAAAAACGGAGCTACTACTTATTAATTATATTAAAAAATTGGGCGGTGATATAGACGAGGTACTTTTTTGACTTGGAGCAACAAAATATATTCCAAAATTAATGAATAAATAGGTGCTCAAGCAATTATCAATCAGAAAGATAAAAGTGCAAAAAAAATCGTTACCCACGTCAAATTCACTCAAAAGTGAAAATTCTCTTGAACTTCCAACTCGAAGACGTCCAAGTGCAGCTCGACCTTCCAGAGAATCAGATTATCCTGTTGGTACAGAGTTCAGTGATTTTGGATCAGATTGCGGTCAAGAAATAACCCAACAGATAATGGAAACAAACCAAGAGATAGTAACGGTCATTCCAACTGAATTTGAGCACGCAATTCAAAAAATGGAAATTGAAAATGAAGATTCAAAAGGAATAAATTCTCTTCCACCTGCAGAGTCAGTTATTGCTGCTCAGGCCGTTGATGAAAATATGTCGCAAATATTTGAAGATATCCAAAACACCAATGAAACCAGACCAGAATTGATGGTCAATATCAATTATAGTGATTTTGTGATACTTGAAAATATTGAAGATATTGATAATGAACATTACGAATCAAGTATGATATATAGGGATAAAATCAATGCAAGCATTGAAGATTTTACTGAAAATGAAATTTTTAACGGTGCTGAAATGGAAATGGTAGAGCCAGAAAATATCGAAGAATGTCTTTCTAAAATCGGATCGAAAGAGAATATTGCAAGCTCAAAAAGTTTCAATCAAAGTTTTTTCCCTGAAACACCGTTTTCTCTGTTAGGCCATCAAGATTTGCGGGATGAAAATAAAAGTTATGATAGCTCGACATTGCTCAAATATGAAAGCAAATTCGATTTTATGCAAGAAGATAAACCGCTACAAATCGAAAAACCGTTAATTGAAAAAAATTTGATTAAAGATAAATTTGTAGAAACACAAGAAGAGTTCAATCTTTCAGATTCGCAAAACTTTTCGAAGCCAAATCATGAGAGTTTGATGTCTCTTAAATATGAAAGTGATTTTGAGCTTCCTCAGGAACTTAAATCACAACAAATCGATGAAACGTTAGTTGAAGAAGAAAATACGTTTGAATTAAACACAGAATATTCACAAGGCCTTCTCAACTATGAAAGTTCAACCTATCTTAAATATGAAAGTGATTTCGAATTTTCAAATGAAGTATTATCTCAACAAGTAGATGCGCCATTAATTGAAGAAGAAAATTTGATTGAAACTCTTACTTCCGTTGAGTTTGAATTTCCGCTCCCCACTGACATTAAAAATACTAGCGGCCATGAATCCAATTCAAGTAGTAATGCTGAACTCGAGCAAATATCTAATGCGGAAGTTCCATTGGAAGAAGAAGAAGATTGGGCGTCTGAAAGTAAAATTACAAATTCTACAACACAATCTGCTTTGATTTCTGTAGATATAAATTTAGAAAAAATCGAAAGAACTTCTGAAAACTCATCATCTCAGATTTCTACGAAGCAAGCCCTTGATAAATCTGAAATTTTGTCTGAAAGTCATGATAACTTTGAGGATCAGCCAGGTTTTGCCGAACCACTTCATTATGTTTCAAACAATAATTTTCAAGACAAAGCAGACACAAAAATCGATTCTGACTCTCAAGAGCTACCTACTATTTCAAGATTCGAAATTCAAATGCAACACAATTATTCAAATGAAATAGATTTCTCTAATATTGTAAATTTCATTCAGCCGGATCTGAATCTTCAATTAATTGGAGACAGCAATGACATCTCAGTTGATTTTAGTCAAGATACTCATGCGACAGCTGATATCGAAATGGAAAGTCCTGAACAGGTCGCAAGAGCTCAAAGTATTGAAGATTCTTCCGTGATCTTCGGATCACCACTGGAAAGTAAGATAATAAAAGATGCAAATAGTGTGCAAATATTGAACGGAAATGCTAGTCAAAGTGCAGGTGCTTTAGAATCGAGTATAGTAGAAGTTTCAACTCAAGATCTCAGTTTTCAGAAGAAAAGCAGCCTTAAAAATTCATTAAATGACTTAGGGTTTAAAAAAAGCGTTACTTTCAGCGAAAAAAATTTGGTCAACCCTACCAACACCGAAAGCCAAAATTTTCAACTTTTCTATAATGAAAGATTTGAAGCGCCAAAACAAAATGTACAAAATGTTTCGAACAGCAGTCAATTTGGCTCTCTCGATTACGCAGATGAGATTGAGATTTCAAATGACATCAATCACGAATCTCAACAATCTGATAATGAATATTCCGAGAAGTTAGAGTTGAACTATGAAACTGATGCTGCTGATCTCAATAAATCGACAGATAAAATCAACATTGATCAATTAGATCTTGACTTAAAAGCACAGCAAAATCAAAATGTCATTTCAAATCCAGCAGAAATCGAAACTAGCTTAAAGTCAAATAATTTTTGTTCAGAGCTTGACGAAAAGCTAGATGATGGTCTATCTGGTAAAAAAGAATCAAAACTCAGCTCTTTAGAATTTGAAGATTTTAATTATGAGGATACACTTTTTTCGAACTCAGCTGTTGATATTCAATATTCAAATGAGTCGTTGAACTATGGCGATGACTTTGAAGAATCTGGAGAATCGCAACCTAATCATCAACATGATGATCCGGAATCAAAGAAAGACGAATTACTTGGTTATTTAATTGATGAAAAAAAATCTGAAAGTGACCTTACATTGGCTCCAACAGCACAAAACGCGATCAAAGGTTGTGATTTTTAATATTTTAGTGTATTGTTCTGATATTTATTTTCAACAGTTAAACCATCATTGCTAAAATCAGCTACAGAAATTACAATTTTAAAAAGTGATCCAGAACTCAGCTTTGCTGATGGTGAGTTTATATTTATTTTTTTCTTCTTCTCTTTATATAAAGTGCAATTGTTGCACAGAAAAATTGAAGGCTTCGAAACAATCCCTGGTTCACCATTCAGTATCTATTCTTCGTAATTTGGATCAAGCATATACTTCAAATCAATCTCTGCAAAGTAAATCAATAAACGGGTCAACGCTTCAGATCAATGGCAGAACTATTTCAATGTAAGTGCCTGCTATATTTATTTTTTAAGCAAAATCTTTTCGATTAGCTCCTCCGATGGTTCAGATTCTTTGTTTCGAGCAAGCGTGGCTTCTGGTGATAAAAATCTATTAATGAAAGCAATTGTTCGCCGAGCAAGTTTTCAAAATTCATCAGGTCCTGAGATTTCAATAACAAAAAGAAAATCTATACAATTTCAAGCCCCAGCAAACATCGAATTTGAAGATTTAAATGATGGAGTTTACCAACGACCTTCAAAAGCTATTTTATCTCGGAAACAGTCTGCAAGAAGCCCCCTGGCACTTATGGTGTCTCGTGAAGCTGACTTTGAAAACGACGAGAAGGCTGACCAAAAAATTATTGATAGTTCACAGAATGAAAGTGCGGCAGAAAATTATTTTGAACCAAAAACTTCTCAGACGCATACCTCCAGCACAAGTTCTTTGAACATCCCGAGCCACATTAAATCAATCCCAGGTTTCTCTTCAATGAGATCTTCAACGCATAAATTAAAATCTAAAGACGACGAAAATGTCGGATTTATTAACAGTAGTTCGGAGCCTGAATATTCCAAGCAAATTAAGAAATCAGAAATAAATATGACTGCACTTCTGGTATCTCTTCTCAGCCTTGATTCTAAAAGAGAAAATGGAGATGGGATAGATGATAATATAGATTCCGAGCGTATTGTTAGTATTGACGATCCGCCGACAAAATTTTCTTTTCAAAATCAAGTTGTTGGGAATTCCGCTTCTCCAAGAGAAAGTATTCTATCTAGGACTTCAAAAATTGAAAATTATACACCTATGCAATTGTCAAAAGTTTCGAGCGATCATACAATGACAGTATTGGAACAAGCAATGTCAGATGTCTACAAAGATGAAGAAACACATCCAGAAGTTTCAAGCAATGATTGCAACATAGCGCCTGTTATCGAAGGGTCAGATGATATGAAGAACTTGATGCAATCTTTAATGCGACTGAATGAATATCAGTCAGCTTCAATTGCATCAGGAAAAAACAATCAAGAGTGGGAATTAACAGCCGATGATCAATTGCAGCTTCACGATTCATACTCGAGTTTGAAACAAAATACCAGTATGAGCGTGAAAAACGGTTTTGATTCTTTGGAAAGTATGACAACGCCAACAGGTAATAATTTGACGATAAATTGAATATTTTATACGTAGTTAAAGATACGGGAATAATTTCAACAGAGCTGAAACCAAATGAAAATGGTTCAACAACAAGTGCAACTGAAATTAAACAGCTACAAAGCGAAAAAAACGAGTTGAAATTTAAAACTCCATCTTTGGATGGTTCAAACATCGAAACGACTAACATTTCCAGCAACACACGTACTTCCAATATCCTAGCTCCTATACTTGATGGACTTGAAGCTGATACAATTCTTGATAAACCCCCTCGCAGTATTTTAGAACAGGCATTGCATGATGTCAGCCAACCGACACGTGCAAAATCAGAATCGGAAAACCCAGGTGTATCAACATTTTCGAATAAAAATGAGGAAAATGCTACAAATATGGAAATTTTGATGCAATCTTTAATGAAATTGAATGATTCTCGAAAGAGCTCGCTGAATAGCCAACCAGAAGAATGCAAAAATGAATTGAATCTGCCACTAACCCGTCAGTATGCCGAATTATATTCAGAAAATGCAAAAAAAATTCTGTTCGATGAGATGCAAAATATTGATACTGACAACAGCGATGGAATAGTCAACGCGGGTAGTTTAGACTTACAATCTTCGTCGCCAAAAATTTATTCTCAAATTGAATCAGAATTGGACTTGCAATATCTTCAAATGAGCAAATTAGATCTTAAAAACGAAAAAGGTGTGGAACTGTCAGTTTGTTTTTTCCTCTTTGAATCGAAACTTTGATTCTAAATTTCTAATCGACCTCAAATTTATTTAAAGAGATAACGCCAAACACGAGCGTAAATGGTATTCAATCTCAGGAAGCACGAAGACATGAGAAATTTGAGGAAAGAAGTGGTGATTTTTTTTTTCTTCTATAATTTTTTCACATGTGAAAGTCCATTCTCATATTGAAATTTTGGCTAGCTGCAGAAATTCAAGTTGAAAAAATGCAAGCTAAAGAAGACATAGTATTAGATTTAAAACCTGTTGAGCTAAACATTTTGGAGCAAGCTCTAGCAGAAATATATATTTCAGCAAAATCAGAACAGGAACAAATTGCACAAAAAAATAAAATGCATTCCTTAGAAGACATTAAAGATAGCTATGTAAATATAGAGCCATTGATGCAATCTGTAATAAGCATCAATAACTCCCGAAGCTCTATTTCTTCCAGCAATATTTCCAGCAACATACATGCAGTTCAGGCATCTAAATATGAAGATGAAGGCGTGCACAAATATACCAATGACAAGATTTTGGCGCAAAACTATATAGATTCAGAATTCGAGACTTTTCAAGATTCTCAACGGCCAAGTTCAATCTCCAGTAACAAAAGAATAAGCTTCAACTCAGTCAGAACTTCATTAACAGATAAAGCAAGTCTAAATAAACATGATTTTAACGAAAATAGTCTCATTGAGATCAAAAAATTGGCTGATGATAACACTTCAAATTCAAATGATTACCAAGAACTATTGGGCATTTCTTCAGAAATGACAGAAAATAATTTCGAATCTTCGCAGAAACTAGCTAGTACCAACGACAGTGAAAAATTAAAACTGAAACTCCAAGAAATTTACTCAGATACTTCATCAAATTTACTGACTGAAAGTGATGATAGGAACATTAATGCAGGAATTTCTTCAAAAATTTTGGAGCAAGCAATGGCTGATATATCCAAAACAACTACGACGGCGCAAATGGAAAAAATTACTGATAAAAATTCAGACATTGAGTATGAATTCAAGCAGATTAATAATGATTTTGACATATCAGTTGTGATGCAATCTCTAATGAGGCTTGAGTCTTCAATTCCAGAAACAAATGCAATAGACAATGACAAGAATCTTTCTCTACTTGATACCACCTCTCAAACAAAAGAAATTGCCGAATTTTTGAAAGGAACTGGAAGTCAATTTCAATCACGAAACTCCCTATCAAACACAGTCGCTGCGTTTTTGTCAACTTGGGGGAAAAATTCGCCAAGTCCAAGACAAAGCATTCAAAATAGCGTATCAGATAGATTAAATGAAAGTGGGCCATCAAAGTCGACTTTGAATATATCTGATGTTGCAGTTGAAAAAGTTTCGCCAGTTTCTGTCAATGTTAGTATTTTGGATCAGGCTATGGCGGATATTTATCGAGATAGCAGTACGAATAAAGACAAAAGCGTAGTAGACGAAAGGACAGAAGCTGAATCCACCATTGCTGGGAAAGATTCAGTTGATATGTCTGCTGTGATGCAGTCATTGATGAGCCTTGAATCTTTAGATAATCAAGTGAAATCAACAGCTCCGAAAAGCGCAAGTGGAAGTCAAAATTCATTCTTGCAATTGAATTCTTCTGCCAAATCTACAAGAAGAAGCTCTGCTTATTCGTTAAAAAGTCAATCAAATCATTCAAACTCTAGAATAAACGATGGTATTTCACATCAAAACTTCGCTTAACTATTAATTTGTTTAAACAAATGCAAAACCAGGAACTTTGAGCATGTCACATCACAGTGTTCGAAACAGCAACGATAAAAACTTAAAACGGATGGAGTCGTTCGAAAATAAACAGATTGATAACAATTTTGAAAGTTTAGTGGAAAAATCAGCTCCTGAAACATCAAAAAGTTTTAGAAGCAGTTCAAAGGCTTCAATTAATTCGTCTCAAGAGCTTTTGGGTCAATTTGGTGCAACAATAGCCAACAACATGCCAATAACTCCACATACTCTTTCTCAATATTTAGGTGGGTCAATTTTAGCAAGAAATAATGATTTTGACAACTCTTTAGACAGCAGAAAAGAAAATTCACAAATTCGTACTCAAAATCGGGAAACTCTATCCAACAGATCGCAAAGTCCAAAAAATAATTCACTTTCAAATATCAAAATAAGAAATACGCAAGCGGAAGAGGAGCTGTTCGCTCTAGAGGAAAAAATTGAAAATTTTTCTTCAACTCCTTCAGAAAATTTTCACAACTTGGAAAACGGTATAACAAACAGATTTAACGCTGAAGATTCAGAAATAAACGATAAGGAAGGAAACAGTCTCCAAAGTAGTGCAAGAGATTCGATTATTGCAATTTCCGAAGCTGAAGTAAATCCGACTTCAAAGCCAGAAAATATTGAAACAAACGCAGGAAATACTGAAAAAAAGCCAATAAATTATCTTGAAAACATTCCCTTCAATAGTTTCCAAGGTATATCTAAATTGCCATCGGACGATTTAAAATATAATCCTTATTACATAGTCGCAAATAACGCTTCACAACTTGATCTGAGGAATAACGACAGCATTGAAAATGTTTCGAAACCACCTGGAGAAAATTCCGCAAGCTTGAAAAACAGTGCTCGAAACAGCATAACTAGTGGCAAATTTAGTCTTCATTTGACTAAAAACACCAAGAGTATTTTAAGTACACCACCAGAAAATTTCCAAATAATTCATAACAATGACAGAAATAATGACACAACTGGCAAAAATGCTGAGAAATTGGAACTTTCTGACAAGCAAGAAATAAATTCTGATGCGAAATTTTCAGTATCGCACAACAAAAGCACTGACAATAGCAGTTTTAGAAACTCAATTGATTCATTGAAAAATTCTTCAAATATTTCGGCATCAAATGACGGTCTTGGGCTGAAATTAAGTCAAAATAGTAGCCTAAAGAGCCTAATCCATTCTTCGCAAAAAGAGTTGAAGCGTTCCAGTGTGACTGTAAACCGCGACCTCAATACGCTTAATTTTGAAAAGCAATCAAAAATACCACCAGAAAATCTGTACGAAAGTTTGCGGAACGGTGCTAGAAATAATGTCTCAACGCCTAGAAATTTCGCAGATTTTGATGAAGCAAAAATTTCGAACGATCATGAGAGTGCAAAAAACTCATGTCATTCCTTACAATTGAACCTTTCGCAATTAGCAATTAATGAAAATTTAAACTCAGTTGCAATCAGCAAAGAAAATATATCAGCGGCCTCACCTAAAAATCTACCAGAAAGTTTGAACGACAGTGCAAAAAACAGCATGACGATATCCAAAAAATTTACCACTGATTTTGAAAATCACAGCAGAAGAGAATCGATTGATTCTTTGCAGTCAAAATTCAGCCAGTCTCAAACAGTTAACAATGAAAACTTGGAAATCAGCGATGAAAGCATATTAGTCAGATCATCTAAAAATCCTCGACAAATTTTTACAAACAGTTCAAGAAACAGTACTACGTCAGTCAGAAATCTTGTCATCAACTCGAATGACAGTAAACAACCAACTAATCAAAATAGCAACAGCAGCAGCAGGAGTAGTAGTACAAGAGCCTCGACTCAATCAGTATATCTTTCCAATGTGGCAGCAAACCAAATTTCAAACTTCTATGCAAGAAATATTGAAATGATATCAACCACACCGCCCAATAATCCAGCAGATCAAAATAGCACTGAAAATAGTGGCATGGCAGTTAAAAGACCTGCCACTGACTTTAATGACATCACAGCACCAAAAAATCAAGAGGATAGTAGTAATGCAAGAAATTCAATTCAATTTTTGGAAAATAATTTGAATCTTTCAAGTGTGACAACTAATGAAACCTCAGAATTCGATACAGTCAGTGAAAAATATGCATCAACCACACAACCATCCGAAAATCCTGATCAAAATCCGCCAAGCAGAGTAAGAAATTATGATGTCACAGCAAACAAGATTAAAATTGACTTTAATGGGATTAATCAGAATGCAAGTACAAGAAATTCAATTCATTCTTTGCAGCATGAAACTTCAGAGTCCAACTCTGTCACCGCTCTTTACGGTTCGCAAAACAGTGAAAGAAACGATTGCAGAGCCGTACCAACAAGCAGAGAAATTACAAATGATTCCGAAAACCGCAAAAAATCATCATTAAATCAAAGTAGCAGTTTAAAAAACTCAATTTACAGTTTAAAAAACCTCGTGAATCTTTCCAATACATCAACAAACGAGCTTACAGAGAAAAAAACGCGATCTAACAAAAGTTTTACGGCGCTTTTTTCTGCATCTGATAAAGAATCGCTTGTTTCTCATGTATCGAAAAGTAATGATATCGTGCCAACAAAACCGCCACCGCTTACAAACAGCATCAAAAGTAGTAGCAGCAATAGTAGCATTCGAAATCTGTCTAGAGTAGCAGTATCGCAACCATCTTTGTCGCAGACGAGTAGTGCTACTGCTGAACCAACAATTGCAACTCAAGCAAACGGCCTTCGAAATACTCAAGAAATTCTAAAGAGCAGATGCGGTAGTGGAAGTAGCAGTATTAATACTGGAAATAACATCAATAAATTGTCGTCGTCATCTTCACTCAAACAACGACCACATCTTCCTTCAAAACACTCAAGCAAAGAAAGTTTATCAGTGACGCTTCAAAAAGCACGTTCTTTAATTGAAAAATCACAGGAGGCATTAATAACAGCCAAGAACGAATCAAATAACGCTATCATTGCAGCGACTGCAGCCGAAAATTTGCCACAACAAGAAAAGAATCACCAAAAAACAGCTGCAGTGACTACAACCACCACCGCCAAAGAGAATTATCATCAAATTGAATCGTCTGTCTTGCCACATCAAGATGCCGTCGCGAAAGGATGGACTCCAGACCCTGCATTACTTGATTTAGAATATCCGTCCGCGAACTCTTTGAAAATAGACTCCACAGAAGATTTTGCGGCCCCGTCTACGGAATCTATAAATGAAGTACCACTTTCAACACAAGTACTACTACCATTGCATCCTTCCGTCCCAACAACTGGCACAATACCGCTGAAATCTGCAGCGAACAGTGGGTTGAAAAGAGCAAGCAAGCCATCGAGTCTGAAAGGTGGAAGAAATGGCAGTAATGGTGGCGGTGGTGCGCAGCAGCTCTCTTCTTATACACAGATTAATGGAACAAGTTCAAGCAAGAGTTTGAAGGCAATGTTTGACACACATCCTCCAACTGTCAAAGAGTATGTGCCTGAAGTACCACGAGAAAGTACGGCAACTGGAAGGGGCGAGGATTCGCGTGATTCTGGTTCGGCGAATGCAGTGTCGGTTTGGGATGATATATTGAGTTATGGTTTGTGTTTATCAACTCCATTTATTTATTTATTTTAATTCTCTTCATTATTATAGATTTAAATGCAAGAAAATATTGATGGAGAATATATAAGTAGCAGGGGTTTTTTATTTTAGAATCAATTCAATTTTGTCTACAGAAAAAGAAAAAAAAGATGACTTTCTTTTGGCGTGAAGCTGGATTGACGTAAGCATCTGTAAACCCCGACGAGCCTAGCTATCAAATCCATGGACGCTGAACCAGTTGCAGGTTTTGTACTGGAGCCACATCGAATATCGACTATCGAATTAAACCAACTGAACATATCCGAAATGACTGATTTAACTGTTGCGTTAAAAAAACCAAAAAAACAACCAAAACAACCAAAGGTACCTACAAGTATCCAACATTGCAGCGAGCGCTCTTCGCAGAGCGTTGAAGCCAGAGGCGAGAATCTTAGCGTTGAAGAGAGAGGAGCAATTTGTCAAGGTGTCAAAGTGGGCTGACGGAAAACCCGGCGAAATTGTGAGTATTAAATTGTGAATGAAAGTTATTTTGGCTTTTTTACGCGGTACTTTTTGATATTTGAAAAATAATGAACAGAAACTGCTCTATAAGGAAGATTCTTGAACAGATGCAGACTTATCAAACGAAGACAAATTTGATGATCAACTTTTTTAGAGAAGATGTTGAGTATAGTTGAAATAATAAACTGCACTCAGTTTCTTTTATTTTTTTTTTTTTTGTTTTAATCGACGCAGACACAACCGTTGGTCGAGGCACGTGACTGGCCAATGACAGCGACGACGATGGTGCAATCGACGGAGCTGCGTGCGGCACATGGAAGTTGGGAATAGTGGCAGAGAATGTTTCTCTTTTGGCCTTTTGGTCAATCGAGCTGCCTCGAGAAAAAAATTGCCAAAAATATTGAGTGTGAAATCGCAGACATTGTGCTGCTCGAGGCCCACGACTCATCATCCGAAATTGTTGTCGAACTGCGGTCCGAATCTGTTGAGGATATGGATGACAACATTGCCTCTATTGAAATCTGGATCCTGCACGAGAATAAATTATTACTATTTTGTAAATAATATGATGTTGAGTTAGAACTATGCGGTGTTGAAGGAGAAGGATGTGCTGAACTTATGTTTGCAAATAAATTTTTTCAAACACAAAAAGGTGAGAGATTGGACAAAGCAACGTCCCAATCCCAAAGTCCTACCGCTGCCCCACCTTCCTTTTCCATGCATCGAAAACATGAAACAGCTGTACGGGATTCGGGATCTTGACGACCGTGCGGACAACTCTGGATGCCCTTCGCTTTTTTTTCTCTTTGATTCCTCTCCATACCACTTTTGCTTAATTTTTTCCAATACTGTCTCCCGCTGCTTTTCCTGCTTCATACTTTCCTTCTTCTAACACCACCTCGTCTCTCTTAATCGTCTCCCAAATCTCTCTCCGTCAAAAGAGAAAAAAAAGCATCTCGGCAAAAAAAAGCGAATTAATAAAAAGCATGCGAGATATAAAAAAATAAGGAGAGAGTCGGGAAAAAAAAAATGATGACACAGGAAACACCTCGCCAAATTGTCTTTTTTTCTTTCTTTGTCTTGCTTTCGTCGTCCGCCGACAATGCGACGTGCTGAACCCGTTTTCTGATTCTTCTTCAGCTATTACTAATGGCCGACCAGACTCAAATTATGGATGCTGAGATGGACGAGGTGCGTTTTGTCTGTTTTTGCTAACCGTCATCCTAAAAAGAAAATTCGTACATATCATGGTTCCTTTTTTTACAGGAAATTGTCGCCATGAAAGCACGAGTGCAAGCAATGGAAGCCGAAGCTGCACAACTCAAAGTCATGCAAGAGCAAGTCGATAAAGACATGAACGTGGGCGTACTGAGCGACGCCGCCAAAGAAGACATTGACAACCGTTCTGTCTATGTAGGAAATGTGGACTACTCGTCAACCCCCGAAGAACTGCAATACCATTTCCAAGCGTGCGGGACTATCAATCGAATTACGATTCTGTGCGACAAGTGGACGGGACATCCGAAAGGATTCGCGTATGTGGAGTTTGCTGATGCCATGAGTGTGCCAATTGCTGTAACTTTGAATGAGTCTTTGTTTAAAGGGAGATTGATTAAGGTTTGCTTTTTTGTTTGTTTTTATTTTGTCACTTGTTTTATTCTGAAAAACAGTTAAATTTTTTTTTTGTAGGTTACTGCGAAACGCACAAATTTCCCTGCTTTTATGCGTGGAGGGTATCGTGGAGTGCCGCGTGGAAGAGGTGCATACCGTGGTGGAGCCATCCGTGGTGGTTTCGACCGTGGGGGATTTGGAAGAGGTCGTCCTCCATACAGGTTTCGTTTATTTTTAAACATGCACCAATGCTAAAGAAAAAAAAAAAATTTTGTTTAAAATAACAGAGCTCGTCGTGGCTATTTCCAACCCTATTAATGTGTAACATCTTATCTGGAGATGGGAAATTCTTGATAAATAAAAAACGATGATATATATATATTTATTTTTTGTGAATTGTATGGTGTGTGAATATTTCTGCAATCTTTACAACTTCATTTTCATCGCACTTACAATTATTGTCAATATGAAAAAAGTAATGGACTGTTCGACCATTGATTAGTCTTGCTACTTTATTTGAACTAACCAACTTGACGTATTGACCCTTTTCTAATTTCTGTTCTGTTTGACGCAACTCATATGACTAACCACATCCTGCTCTCCCTGTAATCAATCGCAAATTCAATGGAATGTCATTATGTTGCCATTCAAAAGTTTTCATCATGAAACTAAGGTAGAAAAAAATTCCTATTTTCTCAAAATCTGACCTACAATTAACATGTTATCTATAGCCTCTTCACCCAACAAAATGAAGATATTAATTTCCAATCTAAGCTGAGGAACAGGTTTAAGGTTCCAGTAATTTGAAGAAAAGTAGTAGAAGATTTCCTGGTAGATGTAGCAGCTTGAGTCAACTAATTCAATACTTTATATCTCAGAACTAAATGATAAGAGTTTGAGATTAGAGTATGAGAAGTTGAAGTTGAGTGTTTAATACCTAATAAAAACTTTTGTTTTATTTGATAAGACTAATAATAAAGAAAAGAAAAGAGTAGTTTTTGAAGCAGAAGGAAAAAGAAAGAAAAAGAATAAAAGATGCTTAGAAAGAAAAATCTCTTCATTGAACGAATAAAAATCAAAAAAGTCCGGCCAGCTGAACTTTTTCTTCGACCACACACAATGCCTTCAAAAAACACAGCGACAACACCACCACTAAAATTGACTGAAAATTCCCCGCTATTCAAAGGTGAGTTTATTAAAGAGAGTAAGTGCATTGAAAGTGCCTCTATCCATATCTGTCTCTGTAGGTAGACAAAATTAAAAAAAAAGAGTTGACCTCGAATGAAAGTTTGTGGATTCGTTCATTTAAATAGCGTTGTATTGTCGGGTCTATTTTCAGAAACACATTTCAGCGAAAACTGCCACTGAAATGAATTACATTATTCCTCCCTGTGAACAATCCCACACCATTCAAAGTTGAGTTGATTCATATCACAATGAACTTTTTTAGTGAGCACTCACACTCAAATCAATCACTCACTCTCGGTGAGAATAAACCACACGATTCAAAGTTGATTTGATTTGTAACAAGTGAGCATACACACACAAATCCATCACGCTCTTCATCACTAACATTGAGTGTAAATAAACACACCATTCAAAGTTGAGTTGATTTGTCCCTTGCCGAAGTGAAAAAGTCATCAATTCAAAATTTTATTAGAGAAACTCCACTGAGAAGAGGGAGCGGGCGTGTGCAAAAGGTTGTTCAGTAAAGTATTCCACCACCCATGTGCACTGAATACTAGAAAATTTCTTATTAATAATTTGCTGCTGCTTTTGTCAGTATTGAATTGATTAATCTAGCAGCTAATTGTTGTGACTGATTTGTTGTAGATTTTTGCAATGGTTGTAGTGGAAATAGTAGTCATATAATGCATGCACTCTGGTGTTTTCAGAAGCATGCTTTGTTGTTGCCAGTGTCTGAAGCCTCTCCATGGTTTGCAATGAGTTTTCTTTCAATTTCTGTTTGTTTTGTTCCAAATATTTTTTTTTCAACCAAATCAACAATATTTCCATAAATTTCATCACAAAATTTTTTAAAACAGATAATTTATATTTATTCTACTGAATTTATTTAGGAGAATAAATTGAGCAGGATGATTAGTTTTGACTGAAAAAAATAGAGCAGGATGATTAGTTTTGACTGAGTGATTTTGCAAACACAATTTTTTGTGAAAAATCTTTGTGAGATGATTTAAAATTCTTCACAAAGAAAATTGATGAAACACATTGTGTGTGAGAAATTCTCACAAGAAAAACTTCTTAACACAGCAGTAGCCACTTGAAACCAACAAAATCTAGCCAAATGTCAAGTAGCAGTGCTCCAGTCAGAACTGCAAATAATATAGAAGCATTAAGAGAACCCTGATGCAAGCTGGCTTTTTGCTTCAAGCCTGTAAGTGACATCTATTTACTGAAAGAAGTTATAGCAACACAACCATTCAATGCCCCATATGGCCAGACAAAAGGTAGATGGAAAGAAGTTGCACAATATCTATGCACCATGTTTGGAGAAGGAACTGTCTCCAGGCCAATCTGTTGCAAACAATTTGATGCCCTTTTGTCTGCATTCAAGAGTAAATCATTGGGACTGAAGAAGAATATGGAGAAAGAGAGCACCTACTTCAAGATATTGCTGATCAGGTAATTTAATGCCTTTTCCTTCTATTTCTGTTCATGTTGTTGACCTTTAACAGATCAACAAAGTTTCAAACAAAAAGGAACAATAAAAAGATGCAAATCTCAAAGACCAAACCATACATGAGTCAAATGCTGTGCTTATTCAAAAGCTGGCTCTTCAAGGTGCTGAAAAACGGAAGAAGAAAGCAGAAACTTTGAAAGTTGATAACATTAGTGGTTTTGATTCTGAAACTTCTCTGTGAAAAAAACCAAAAAACTCAAACAAAAGCGTAATGTCTATCAGTAGCTCTTCAATAACTGTGATGGATACTATTATGAGTTTGAAGCATAGCATGGAAAAACAAAGTGAATGGGAATTGGAATTTAAGGAACAGAAACTGGAATTTGAGAAAGAGAAGTTTTTATTGGAGAAGCAAGAACGGGAGTTACAGATGGA